>CM016616.1:40224923-40446295 GCA_005393395.2 Gossypium australe
AATGGAAGAGAAAATAAAAAACCACAACAATGGAGTCAAAGGATTCAGCAAGAGAGGAGTTCATGAGAGGAAAAAGAAATGAAAAGGAGATGAGAATGGGGTTAGGGGGTTTCGGCTCCTTGATGATGCAAATGAAAATAACACAAAGGTGATAAGTGAAAGGCAATGTAGGTTTCGGCCAACACCAAAAGAAGAAAAGAAGAAGAGACTTAGCAGGTATTCAGTTTTGGTACTTGAGAGAAAAGAAAATGCAAACCAAAACTGTGGGAGTGTTTCGGTTTTGGCACAAAAGAAATGAGAGAAAAAGATACACTATGTGCTCTCTAACTAGCCGAAATACTCAACACTCCCAAAGCTATCACTAACATTCGGCCACTCCCCTTAACACCTTTCAAAATTTGGCTAACACTTCCCCTCTCCCACAAACATTATGCCGTCCCCTCATCCTCTCCTTGACTCCCTCTTCTCCACTCATTCAAACCAATTTGAAACATTCAAACTCCTTAAATCCCTCTCCACCATTCCTTTGAAATGTTTGACAAGTCCTACCTCTCTCCTCCAGAGTCCAAGCTGAAAGCAACTCTCCCCAACTTGGCGTCAAAAGAAATCCCAAAAAGGGATTCACACAGCTCGAACCTGCTCCCTACCAGCTCACCTGAGGCGTCACTCACCTGCCTCTTAAGTGGCGCCTCTTTGCCACTTTACCAAGGCCCTTCTTATGCCAAAACATACAACCAACCACCCTTAAGTCCTATCCCATTCAGCTCCCCTTCAAAGTGCCCAAAAAGCAAATTTTTACCAAGACTTCGGCTTACCCTTAAGTCATTCCTGGACCTAAAGTACCCTAAACTAGCATGACAAACATAGCATTCACACACAACCACATAAAATGCAAAGGCCCTAATTCAGGATGTTACAGTTCTACCCCCCTTAAAATAATTTCGACCTCGAAATTACCTGGTTAAAAGAGATGAGGGTACTGCCGCCGCATAACATCCTTTGACTCCCACGTAGCTTCTTCTGCTCCATGGTTCCGCCACAACACCTTCACCAAAGGAACTGATTTCCTACGTAATACTTTGATCCCGATCCAAGATCTGTACTGGTTCTTCTCAAAAGATAAGTCTGGGCTTACTCAATTTCTTCTACTGGTACAACATGAGACAGATCCAAACGGTTGCGTCTTAACATCGAAACGTGAAACACATCATGGATCTGACTTAATTCTGAAGGTAGCTCGAGCTGATAGGCTACTGGTCCCACACGTTCAACACGCGATAAGGCCCGATAAATCTGGGGATTAGCTTGCCCTTCTGCCCAAACCTAAGCACTTTCTTCCACGGTGACACCTTTAAGAACACCTGGTCACCCTCCTCAAACTCTATGTCCTTACGCTTCAGATCGGCATAGGATTTGTGCCTGTCCGATGCTTCCTTCAACCGAGCCCGAATTAACTTAACCTTGTTTTCTGTTTAGCAACCAATTCAGACCCAACAACTGACGCTCACTCAACTCTGTCCAACATGTAGGATACAACACTTCCGACCATACAACGCTTCATACGGTGCCATCTGAATACTGGATTGGTAGCTGTTGTTATACGCGAATTCTGCCAACGGTAGAAATTCTTCCCAACTACCTCTGAAGTCTAAGACACAGCCCCTGACATATCCTCCAAAATATGAATTACCCTCTCCGACTGTCCATCATACTGTAGAAAACGCTGTACTGAAATCCAACTTTATACCCAACGCTTGATGCAACACCTTCCAAAATCTTGACGTAAACGTGGGGTCTCTGTCTGAGATGATAGACACTGGTACCCCGTGCAACCTTATGATTTTTGCTATATACAACTTAGCCAACTTTTGTAGAGAGTAGTCGACCCGTACCGGTATGAAATGAGCAGACTTTGTCAAACAGTCAACTGTTACCAACTGAATCCTTCTTAGTAGGCGTAAGCGGTAGCCCACTAACAAAATTCATCGTGATCCTTTCCCACTTCCACTGCGGAATCTTAACCGGTTGCAACAACCCCGAAGTCAACTGATGTTCTGCCTTCACCTGCTGACACGTGAAACACTTACCCACAAATTCGGTTACTTCTCGCTTAAACCTTGCCACCAAAACTGTTTCCGCAAATCCCGGTACATCTTACTACCTCCAGGATGCATAGCGTATGGACTGCTATGTGCTTTCCTGAAGAATCTTCTGCCTCAAATACACATCTTTTGGCATGCAAACCTTTCCACGGAAACATAAAACTCCATCGCTGTTCAAACTGTACTCCTCTAACCCACCATTCTGCACTTGCAAAAGTCGAGCGCTCCAGACATCATCTGATAACTGTTTCTCTTTCACCAGATTCACCCATGTCGACTTCACTTGTAGTTCCGCTATTAAACTTCCGTCGTCGCACAAACTAAGGTGGGCAAACATTGCTCTCAAGTCTGATATTACCTTACGGCTCAATGCGTCTTCTACCACGTTAGCCTTACCCGGATGGTACTCAATCGAGCAGTCATAATCCTTCAACAGCTTGATCCACCTTTGCTGTCTTAAATTCAACTCCTTCTAGGTAAGGAGGTATTTTAAGCTCTTGTGATCCGTGTAGACGATGGACTTCTCCCCATACAAGTAATGTCTCCAGATCTTCAGGGCAAAAACCACTGCAGCCAATTCTAGGTCATGCGTCGGATAATTTACCTCGTGAGGTCTCAATTGCCGAGAAGCATACGCTACTACTTTCCCCTCTTGCATCAGCATACATCCTAACCCTGTATGTGACGCATCACAATAGACAGTAAACTCTTTCCCTGCCTCAGGCTGAATTAACACCGGAGCTTTTGTTAAAATCCTCTTCAACTTCTCAAAACTTTCCTGTTGCTTGTCAGAACACACAAACGGAACCCCTCTCCTTAACAACTTGGTTAACGGTGCTGCAATCAAAGAGAACCCTTCCATAAACCTTCTGTAATACCCGGCCAGACCAAGAAAACTCCAAATCTCTGCCACAAACTTAGGTGGTTTCCAATCCAACACAGCTTCAATTTTCCGAGGGTCCACCCTAATCCCCTCAGCAGACACCACATGGCCCAAAAAGGTAACCTCTCTTAGCCAGAACTCGCACTTACTAAACTTAGCGAACAACTGCTTCTCCCTCAGAATTTGCAAAACCACTCGAAGATACGAATCATGCTCCTCCTCAGACTTTGAATACACCAGGATATCGTCTATAAACACTACGACGAATCGATCCAGATATGGTTGAAAGACCAATTCATCATGTCCATAAACACTACTGGCGCGTTGGTCAACCCAAACGGCATCACCAAAAATTCGTAGTGACCATAGCGAGTACGAAATGCCGTCTTATGAATGTCTGCCTCCTTGACCTTAAGCTGATGATAGCCCGGCCTCAAGTCTATCTTGGAGAAAACTGATGCTCCCTTAAGTTGGTCGAACAGGTCGTCTATCATCGGCAATGGATACTTATTTTGTTCGTTAACTTATTCAACTGACGGTAATCAATAGACATTCGCATCGATCCGTCCTTCTTCTTAACAAATAGCACCGGTGCTCCCCAAGGCGATACACTCGGTCGGATGGAATCCCGATCTAACAATTCCTGAATCTGCGTTTTTAGCTCCACTAACTCCTTCGGCTCCATTCCATATGGAGCAATAGACACCGGTGCTGTTCCTGGTAGGAGATCAATACCAAACTCCACTTCGCGATTCGGAGGCAATCCTAGAAGCTCTTCTGGGAAAACATCGGAAAATTCCCTCACCGTTCGAACATCCCCCACAGCTGATTCATTGACCTCTAAAGCACAAACATAAGCCATAAATGCCTTACATCCTTTTCTTACCATTCTCTCGGCCTTCAAAACGGATACCACATTAGATAGGTAATTCCTTCTCTCGCCTATCACCACCACCTCTATAACCTCAATAGTTCTTAACACCATACGCTTGGCTGCACAGTCCAGATTTGCTTGATACTTCACTAGCCAAACCACACCCAAAATCAAATCGAACTCCCCAAACGGCAATTCCATCAGATCAGCTGGAAAAACTACCCCTTGAACTTCCAGAGGTACATCCTTAAATAGCTTATTCACCACTACAGTTTGTCCTAGAGGCTAACTACAGTCATCTCCCTAGAAGAAGTCTCAAAGTCTAAGTTCAGAGTTCCCGCTATAATACTAGCAACATAAGAGTGCGTCGAACCAATATCAATCAAAGCAGTTTAAGGCAATCCATAAATTAGGAACGTACCGGTTATGACGTCCGGTGCGTCGCCCTCCTCTCGACGCCTAGCTGCATAGACTAACCCAGGCTGTCTCGCATCTGTACTCGCAGCACCTCTACCCGGTGCTCTACGGCCCTGACCGAAACCATTACCTCCTCTAGCTGGACCACGACCCCTCTGCGGTTGCTGACCATCTCTTCTAAATTGTGTACGCCCTTGACCCTCAGACTGTGCCCTCACTGGCCTCCGTGGGTAATCATTTATCCGATGATCCATTGACCCATATCTGAAGCATCCTCTATTACCTGCCCAACACTCTCCTGAATGAGACTTTCCGCATCGAGTGCATTGCGGTGGCCACTAAGCACCAACAGGCTTCGCAGCTTGACTCGACCCGCCTAATCTAACCCTCTTCTGAAAACCCCCAGTAGACCCTAATGGCCCAAAACTCCTTTTATTTCTATTCCTTTCCTGATTCTTCTTTT
Source organism: Gossypium australe (assembly GCA_005393395.2). Lineage (NCBI taxonomy): Eukaryota > Viridiplantae > Streptophyta > Magnoliopsida > Malvales > Malvaceae > Gossypium > Gossypium australe. The sequence goes on from CM016616.1 coordinate 40,229,663, forward strand.
CAGACTGCTTCACCTCCTCGGCTATCTTAGCCTTTTCCACAAGAACAACAAATTCCCTCTCTCGCTGTGGAGCAATCAACACTCGCAGCTCATTTCTCAGCTTGTCCTCAAACCGAACACAACGCTCATGGTCCATGGTCACAATACCCCGGGCATAACGGCTTAATCGTAAGAATTCTGCCTCATATTCAGACACCGACTTACTCCCTTGAACCAGATTCAGAAATGCCTTATGCTGCGCATCCACATAACTTGATCCGACGTACTTCCTCTGAAATGTTGTTTTGAAGAGATCCCCAGGTGATAACCTCAACCATCGTACCATCCCTGACCGTGAGCCACCACTGATAAGCCTCGTCTCACAGAAGAGACATGATCCCTTTCAACCTTTCCTCTGCCGTAAAATGAAGATCATCCATTATACGCTCAGTTGCTTCTGACCAGTATTCAGCTGCGTTGGGAGCTACACCAGAAACGCCCCTAAATATTTCTCCTCCATTGGCTCGGAGTCATTCAGACACAAATTTCTGGGCCTCCGTACCAATGCCTGCTCCAGCAACTCTCTCCAAGACCCGTAGCATCGCCTGAGACACCGCATCGTCTCCACCCGTTTGGTCCTGAAACTCTGGCTCTGCAGCTAGCGGTAGCGGCACCTCATTTCCTGACCCGTGACCAGACCCCACTGGTTCTGACACAGTAATCCTACCCCTACCACGACCACGTACATTACACCCACGTCCTCGAGTGCTCATGACTAACTTTCGCGATTTACTCTGATTAAGAGTTTTATGAGTTAGCTTTTCTTCCATTGTTTATTATCGAACAGTCTTATGAGTATATTATCAAAGTAGTTGTTTTTACGAATGCATACATTCCTACAGGCTTCAGTCTCTAAGATAAATTTCCTAATACTAGAAATCGTATCACAGAACAATTAATCTATACCGCCAATGATTAGGGAACTTACCGTCGCGGATCGATGCTGGAGACTCAAGTGCCATGCTTCCTGAAAAACATGTATTTTTATCAAAACCATTTTTCAAATCATCTACAGAAAATAATTTGGGCCTTATACGCACAGTCGAGCTTTTGAACTTGGCTCTGATACAACAATTGTAACACCCTAAACCCGGTCAAAACGCTACGACCGAATCTGGTATGTTGCAGAAAAGGAAAATTTTAGAAACCGAGTTAGAAACCATGAGTTGAGAAAAATTTTGTGCATCACTATGCCTTCGATGAAGATTTAAAAACAGTTGTTTAGCTTAAGCGATAGTACAGTTCAGGTTTTGTAATCCAAGGTCGAATTTTGAAGAAAAACTATATTGAGCGATCAATTGACAACTTTCTTGGGTCTTAGCTTGAAAATTTGAGTTGATTGTTACAAAAACCGATCTTAATTAACCAATTATAAAATCTTAGAATTTAAAGTTTTTAACTTTAGAAAAACACCTTCTTAGATTAGATTATTAGGCATGCCACAACAATTAAACAAAATCGAATGAACGAAACCAAATAACGTTTTAAAGGCCTTATTACAATACCAAAATCCAAATTAAAGTAGTAATGATCCAAAATAATTATTAAAGGTAAAATTAACTAAAAACGTTATGCATGGCCACCTCGAGTCCACCCCGGCTCCATATACGCAGTCTAAGGATTACCTACAAAAATTAAAGGAGGGGTGTAACATCCTGAAATTGGGCCTAGTAGGATTGAGCCCAATTGGGCCTTAGGCGTAGTAGCGTTTAAAATTTTAGAAAACGGTATTAATGCAAGTTAGACTTATTAGGTAAGTGATTTTGGAAGGTTAGAGGGCTTCTAGGAAGTCCCGGGATCAAATTTAGGCTTTAGGGAAATTTTGGTTTTAGGCGGAAAAAAACCCTGGAAGTTGGCAGGTAGGCCTTAAGAATAAAAAGTGGAGGAAAATGACACAAGTGGAGTGTGTGGTGTAGTGGCAAAGTGACGCCACTTAGGGGACAAGGGAGTGACGCCACAAGGAAGGAAGGAGGTCCAAGGTTCAAGTCTTGGCTTTTGCATTTTGGTTTCTTTTTACTTGGATCTTAGAATTTGGCTATAGATTTATATTTAGTTGCGCATGGTTTAAGACACAAGAGGAGCTTGTGGCCAAGTGGTTAGCGACGTGGATTATGCTACAAGGAGCCTGGGTTCGAATCTCGTGAGAAGCAAAGGAGTATTTATTTTGCGGATTAGACGGCAAGAATTTCAGTTGAATTTAAACTCTACTGACGAAGGGATCCCACATCGGAAAGATACAAAGAAGAAGGGTGAAGAGCTAGCTATATAAAGAGCATTCCAGGAGGAGAGTTAACATACCTTGGTGGGCGTTTGGGCACAGCAGTGGGCGCAGCGCGGTTTAATACCAGAGTCCTATCAGGTGTGTAACTCTCTCTACTCTAGTTGTAGAGCGGCAAATGCCGAAGTGCCGGTCACGGCAATAGTAGCCACACGAGCGTGCGAGCGTACGTGTGGGGCTTCGACGCGATAGTTGAGGCCATCAGTAGTATTCTTGTGGGTTGGGCTGCTTGGGCCACGATGGGCCGAAGTGGACCGGTGGGCCCATATGAGTAAATTGTATGATGATATAGTATATAGTGAACTAGACTAGGTGGAACTTATATACGTGGCTAGATTTGTGCTAGGTGGGCCACACAAGCGTGTGGGCCTGAATGGGCCGAAATCGAGTTTTAGGCCCAATAGTCCGGTAAGGACCAGAAATGGTAGCTGAGTCGCTAGTGGCGACATTGGGCCTTCAGAAAGGCCATTTCAGGTACGAAATTACTGAAATACCCTTAGTGGGTAAATTACCAAAATACCCCTGAAAGGTAAATTACGAAAATGCCCTTGGTAGGTAAAAATTACTGTTATACCCTTTAGAGGTTGATTAGCTTGGTTATATCGTATTTGTTGTTCTGATTATGATGGTCATACGTTTCATGCGTTATCTTTGATATATGATTTGCATACTTGGCATACTGCATACACGAATTATTATGACTGATGAACATGGCATGGACATGGGTATGATGAGAGGAGGGGGAAGATTGATATCTGTGACTTTAGGTCACCAGTGGTTTGGCACCACCAGTGGTTTGGTACCACAGTTAATTTCGTGACTTTGGGTCACCAGAGGTTTGGCACCTCATAACGACTCGTCCCAGTGGTTTAACACCACAGTGGGTTGGCCCCACAGTTGATATCGGGATTGTCGCCAGTGATTTGGTATCACAATATGGGTTGGCCCCACACTTGGATTATTGATGTTCGTGACTTTGGGTCACCAGAGGTTTGGCACCTCATAGCGACTCGTCCCAGTGGCTTAGCACCACAGTGGGTTGGCCCCACATTTGATATAACGGGATTGTCGCCAGTGATTTGGTATCACAACGTGGGTTGGCCCCACATATGGATTATTCGTGACTTTGGGTCACCAGTGGTTTGGAACCACAATTATATTGATATCAGTGACTTTGGGTCACCAGTGGATTGGCACCACTAGTGGTTTGGTACCACATAGGGTAGATCTGGGAGTTTCGGATGGATAGGTTGGATGGGTTGCATGACATGCATATTTGCATATGAATTTGTGTACGAGCTTAACATCTTTTGGATGGGGATTTACACACTGAGTCTCGGTGACTCACCCCTTAGTTAATTTTGCAGGTAATCGTTAGATCGCGGATTTGGGAGCCGAGGCAGACTTGTGGTGGCCATACAATGTTTTTCTCGTAAACTCGTTCTCTTAGTTAAACTTATTTGTAACTGGGATTTTTGTTATGTAATAGGGCCACTTTAACTGTATTTTTGGTATTTTATTTGGTTTAGCTTTTGATTTGTTTACTGTTTATTATTAAATGATCAATATGGGATTTTCCTAAGATGATAATAAACTGTTTCTTATTCAAAATTACTTAAACTCGATTTTTCACAACAACTATAAAGAATACGAGCTTTTTAACGAACGCACAATTTTTAGACATTCCTTTCATGTGATATGCCAGATCCGGTCGTAACGTTTAGGCCGGGTTTGGGGTGTTACAATTATGGTATCAGAGCCTAGGTTCAAAAACTCGGCTGTGGGTTTGGGTTCAAAAATGTTTTCAAAGGATGGTTTAGAAAAATATATATCTCCTTTCTGGAAGTATGGCACCCGAGTCTCCGGCACCAAATCCGTAAGTTCCTTTTTACTTTATTCTATTATATGCTGAATGATTGTATTATTCTGCGATGTGTGGATGTGATGCTTGAATATAGGAATTGTATGTATGTGTGAAAAATATCTGCTTGCTTCGGTGTTAGATAGTTGGTTATGTGAAGGGGTTTCAAGATTTAGTTAGAAAGTATATTAGTTTTATTAGGATCAGAGTGCGCAACAAGAGCGTAGTGTGGTAGGTTAGGATGTACGACTGTTAGTTAGTTGGAAATTTCGAGGACGAAATTTCTTTAAGGAGGGTAGATTTGTAACATCCTGAAATTGGGCCTAGTAGGATTGAGCCCAATGGGCCTTAGGTGTAGTAGCGTTTAAAATTTTAGAAAACGGTATTAGTGCAAGTTAGACTTATTAGGTAAGTGATTTTGGAAGGTTAGAGGGCTTCTAGGAAGTCCTGGGATCAAATTTAGGCTTTAGGGAAATTTTGGTTTTAGGCGGAAAAAACCCTGGAAGTTGGCAGGTAGGCCTTAAGAATAAAAAGTGGAGGAAAATGACACAAGTGGAGTGTGTGGTGTAGTGGCAAAGTGACGCCACTTAGGGGACAAGGGAGTGACGCCACAAGGAAGGAAGGAGGTCCAAGGTTCAAGTCTTGGCTTTTGCATTTTGGTTTCTTTTTACTTGGATCTTAGAATTTGGCTATAGATTTATATTTAGTTGCGCATGGTTTAAGACACAAGAGGAGCTTGTGGCCAAGTGGTTAGCGACGTGGATTATGCTACAAGGAGCCTGGGTTCGAATCTCGTGAGAAGCAAAGGAGTATTTATTTTGCGGATTGGACGGCAAGAATTTCAGTTGAATTTAAACTCTACTGACGAAGGGATCCCACATCGGAAAGATACAAAGAAGAAGGGTGAAGAGCTAGCTATATAAAGAGCATTCCAGGAGGAGAGTTAACATACCTTGGTGGGCGTTTGGGCACAGCAGTGGGCGCAGCGCGGTTTAATACCAGAGTCCTATCAGGTGTGTAACTCTCTGTACTCTAGTTGTAGAGCGGCAAATGCCGAAGTGCCGGTCACGGCAATAGTAGCCACACGAGCGTGCGAGCGTACGTGTGGGGCTTCGACGCGATAGTTGAGGCCATCAGTAGTATTCTTGTGGGTTGGGCTGCTTGGGCCACGATGGGCCGAAGTGGACCGGTGGGCCCATATGAGTAAATTGTATGATGATATAGTATATAGTGAACTAGACTAGGTGGAACTTATATACGTGGCTAGATTTGTGCTAGGTGGGCCACACAAGCGTGTGGGCCTGAATGGGCCGAAATCGAGTTTTAGGCCCAATAGTCCGGTAAGGACCAGAAATGGTAGCTGAGTCGCTAGTGGCGACATTGGGCCTTCAGAAAGGCCATTTCAGGTACGAAATTACTGAAATACCCTTAGTGGGTAAATTACCAAAATACCCCTGAAAGGTAAATTACGAAAATGCCCTTGGTAGGTAAAAATTACTGTTATACCCTTTAGAGGTTGATTAGCTTGGTTATATCGTATTTGTTGTTTTGATTATGATGGTCATACGTTTCATGCGTTATTTTTGATATATGATTTGCATACTTGGCATACTGCATACACGAATTATTATGACTGATGAACATGGCATGGACATGGGTATGATGAGAGGAGGGGGAAGATTGATATCTGTGACTTTAGGTCACCAGTGGTTTGGCACCACCAGTGGTTTGGTACCACAGTTAATTTCGTGACTTTGGGTCACCAGAGGTTTGGCACCTCATAACGACTCGTCCCAGTGGTTTAACACCACAGTGGGTTGGCCCCACAGTTGATATCGGGATTGTCGCCAGTGATTTGGTATCACAATATGGGTTGGCCCCACACTTGGATTATTGATGTTCGTGACTTTGGGTCACCAGAGGTTTGGCACCTCATAGCGACTCGTCCCAGTGGCTTAGCACCACAGTGGGTTGGCCCCACATTTGATATAACGGGATTGTCGCCAGTGATTTGGTATCACAACGTGGGTTGGCCCCACATATGGATTATTCGTGACTTTGGGTCACCAGTGGTTTGGAACCACAATTATATTGATATCAGTGACTTTGGGTCACCAGTGGATTGGCACCACTAGTGGTTTGGTACCACATAGGGTAGATCTGGGAGTTTCGGATGGATAGGTTGGATGGGTTGCATGACATGCATATTTGCATATGAATTTGTGTACGAGCTTAACATCTTTTGGATGGGGATTTACACACTGAGTCTCGGTGACTCACCCCTTAGTTAATTTTGCAGGTAATCGTTAGATCGCGGATTTGGGAGCCGAGGCAGACTTGTGGTGGCCATACAATGTTTTTCTCGTAAACTCGTTCTCTTAGTTAAACTTATTTGTAACTGGGATTTTTGTTATGTAATAGGGCCACTTTAACTGTATTTTTGGTATTTTATTTGGTTTAGCTTTTGATTTGTTTACTGTTTATTATTAAATGATCAATATGGGATTTTCCTAAGATGATAATAAACTGTTTCTTATTCAAAATTACTTAAACTCGATTTTTCACAACAACTATAAAGAATACGAGCTTTTTAACGAACGCACAATTTTTAGACATTCCTTTCATGTGATATGCCAGATCCGGTCGTAACGTTTAGGCCGGGTTTGGGGTGTTACAATTATGGTATCAGAGCCTAGGTTCAAAAACTCGGCTGTGGGTTTGGGTTCAAAAATGTTTTCAAAGGATGGTTTAGAAAAATATATATCTCCTTTCTGGAAGTATGGCACCCGAGTCTCCGGCACCAAATCCGTAAGTTCCTTTTTACTTTATTCTATTATATGCTGAATGATTGTATTATTCTGCGATGTGTGGATGTGATGCTTGAATATAGGAATTGTATGTATGTGTGAAAAATATCTGCTTGCTTCGGTGTTAGATAGTTGGTTATGTGAAGGGGTTTCAAGATTTAGTTAGAAAGTATATTAGTTTTATTAGGATCAGAGTGCGCAACAAGAGCGTAGTGTGGTAGGTTAGGATGTACGACTGTTAGTTAGTTGGAAATTTCGAGGACGAAATTTCATTAAGGAGGGTAGATTTGTAACATCCTGAAATTGGGCCTAGTAGGATTGAGCCCAATGGGCCTTAGGTGTAGTAGCGTTTAAAATTTTAGAAAACGGTATTAGTGCAAGTTAGACTTATTAGGTAAGTGATTTTGGAAGGTTAGAGGGCTTCTAGGAAGTCCTGGGATCAAATTTAGGCTTTAGGGAAATTTTGGTTTTAGGCGGAAAAAACCCTGGAAGTTGGCAGGTAGGCCTTAAGAATAAAAAGTGGAGGAAAATGACACAAGTGGAGTGTGTGGTGTAGTGGCAAAGTGACGCCACTTAGGGGACAAGGGAGTGACGCCACAAGGAAGGAAGGAGGTCCAAGGTTCAAGTCTTGGCTTTTGCATTTTGGTTTCTTTTTACTTGGATCTTAGAATTTGGCTATAGATTTATATTTAGTTGCGCATGGTTTAAGACACAAGAGGAGCTTGTGGCCAAGTGGTTAGCGACGTGGATTATGCTACAAGGAGCCTGGGTTCGAATCTCGTGAGAAACAAAGGAGTATTTATTTTGCGGATTAGACGGCAAGAATTTCAGTTGAATTTAAACTCTACTGACGAAGGGATCCCACATCGGAAAGATACAAAGAAGAAGGGTGAAGAGCTAGCTATATAAAGAGCATTCCAGGAGGAGAGTTAACATACCTTGGTGGGCGTTTGGGCACAGCAGTGGGCGCAGCGCGGTTTAATACCAGAGTCCTATCAGGTGTGTAACTCTCTCTACTCTAGTTGTAGAGCGGCAAATGCCGAAGTGCCGGTCACGGCAATAGTAGCCACACGAGCGTGCGAGCGTACGTGTGGGGCTTCGACGCGATAGTTGAGGCCATCAGTAGTATTCTTGTGGGTTAGGCTGCTTGGGCCACGATGGGCCGAAGTGGACCGGTGGGCCCATATGAGTAAATTGTATGATGATATAGTATATAGTGAACTAGACTAGGTGGAACTTATATACGTGGCTAGATTTGTGCTAGGTGGGCCACACAAGCGTGTGGGCCTGAATGGGCCGAAATCGAGTTTTAGGCCCAATAGTCCGGTAAGGACCAGAAATGGTAGCTGAGTCGCTAGTGGCGACATTGGGCCTTCAGAAAGGCCATTTCAGGTACGAAATTACTGAAATACCCTTAGTGGGTAAATTACCAAAATACCCCTGAAAGGTAAATTACGAAAATGCCCTTGGTAGGTAAAAATTACTGTTATACCCTTTAGAGGTTGATTAGCTTGGTTATATCGTATTTGTTGTTCTGATTATGATGGTCATACGTTTCATGCGTTATCTTTGATATATGATTTGCATACTTGGCATACTGCATACACGAATTATTATGACTGATGAACATGGCATGGACATGGGTATGATGAGAGGAGGGGGAAGATTGATATCTGTGACTTTAGGTCACCAGTGGTTTGGCACCACCAGTGGTTTGGTACCACAGTTAATTTCGTGACTTTGGGTCACCAGAGGTTTGGCACCTCATAACGACTCGTCCCAGTGGTTTAACACCACAGTGGGTTGGCCCCACAGTTGATATCGGGATTGTCGCCAGTGATTTGGTATCACAATATGGGTTGGCCCCACACTTGGATTATTGATGTTCGTGACTTTGGGTCACCAGAGGTTTGGCACCTCATAGCGACTCGTCCCAGTGGCTTAGCACCACAGTGGGTTGGCCCCACATTTGATATAACGGGATTGTCGCCAGTGATTTGGTATCACAACGTGGGTTGGCCCCACATATGGATTATTCGTGACTTTGGGTCACCAGTGGTTTGGAACCACAATTATATTGATATCAGTGACTTTGGGTCACCAGTGGATTGGCACCACTAGTGGTTTGGTACCACATAGGGTAGATCTGGGAGTTTCGGATGGATAGGTTGGATGGGTTGCATGACATGCATATTTGCATATGAATTTGTGTACGAGCTTAACATCTTTTGGATGGGGATTTACACACTGAGTCTCGGTGACTCACCCCTTAGTTAATTTTGCAGGTAATCGTTAGATCGCGGATTTGGGAGCCGAGGCAGACTTGTGGTGGCCATACAATGTTTTTCTCGTAAACTCGTTCTCTTAGTTAAACTTATTTGTAACTGGGATTTTTGTTATGTAATAGGGCCACTTTAACTGTATTTTTGGTATTTTATTTGGTTTAGCTTTTGATTTGTTTACTGTTTATTATTAAATGATCAATATGGGATTTTCCTAAGATGATAATAAACTGTTTCTTATTCAAAATTACTTAAACTCGATTTTTCACAACAACTATAAAGAATACGAGCTTTTTAACGAACGCACAATTTTTAGACATTCCTTTCATGTGATATGCCAGATCCGGTCGTAACGTTTAGGCCGGGTTTGGGGTGTTACAATTATGGTATCAGAGCCTAGGTTCAAAAACTCGGCTGTGGGTTTGGGTTCAAAAATGTTTTCAAAGGATGGTTTAGAAAAATATATATCTCCTTTCTGGAAGTATGGCACCCGAGTCTCCGGCACCAAATCCGTAAGTTCCTTTTTACTTTATTCTATTATATGCTGAATGATTGTATTATTCTGCGATGTGTGGATGTGATGCTTGAATATAGGAATTGTATGTATGTGTGAAAAATATCTGCTTGCTTCGGTGTTAGATAGTTGGTTATGTGAAGGGGTTTCAAGATTTAGTTAGAAAGTATATTAGTTTTATTAGGATCAGAGTGCGCAACAAGAGCGTAGTGTGGTAGGTTAGGATGTACGACTGTTAGTTAGTTGGAAATTTCGAGGACGAAATTTCTTTAAGGAGGGTAGATTTGTAACATCCTGAAATTGGGCCTAGTAGGATTGAGCCCAATGGGCCTTAGGTGTAGTAGCGTTTAAAATTTTAGAAAACGGTATTAGTGCAAGTTAGACTTATTAGGTAAGTGATTTTGGAAGGTTAGAGGGCTTCTAGGAAGTCCTGGGATCAAATTTAGGCTTTAGGGAAATTTTGGTTTTAGGCGGAAAAAACCCTGGAAGTTGGCAGGTAGGCCTTAAGAATAAAAAGTGGAGGAAAATGACACAAGTGGAGTGTGTGGTGTAGTGGCAAAGTGACGCCACTTAGGGGACAAGGGAGTGACGCCACAAGGAAGGAAGGAGGTCCAAGGTTCAAGTCTTGGCTTTTGCATTTTGGTTTCTTTTTACTTGGATCTTAGAATTTGGCTATAGATTTATATTTAGTTGCGCATGGTTTAAGACACAAGAGGAGCTTGTGGCCAAGTGGTTAGCGACGTGGATTATGCTACAAGGAGCCTGGGTTCGAATCTCGTGAGAAGCAAAGGAGTATTTATTTTGCGGATTGGACGGCAAGAATTTCAGTTGAATTTAAACTCTACTGACGAAGGGATCCCACATCGGAAAGATACAAAGAAGAAGGGTGAAGAGCTAGCTATATAAAGAGCATTCCAGGAGGAGAGTTAACATACCTTGGTGGGCGTTTGGGCACAGCAGTGGGCGCAGCGCGGTTTAATACCAGAGTCCTATCAGGTGTGTAACTCTCTCTACTCTAGTTGTAGAGCGGCAAATGCCGAAGTGCCGGTCACGGCAATAGTAGCCACACGAGCGTGCGAGCGTACGTGTGGGGCTTCGACGCGATAGTTGAGGCCATCAGTAGTATTCTTGTGGGTTGGGCTGCTTGGGCCACGATGGGCCGAAGTGGACCGGTGGGCCCATATGAGTAAATTGTATGATGATATAGTATATAGTGAACTAGACTAGGTGGAACTTATATACGTGGTTAGATTTGTGCTAGGTGGGCCACACAAGCGTGTGGGCCCGAATGGGCCGAAATCGAGTTTTAGGCCCAATAGTCCGGTAAGGACCAGAAATGGTAGCTGAGTCGCTAGTGGCGACATTGGGCCTTCCGAAAGGCCATTTCAGGTACGAAATTACTGAAATACCCTTAGTGGGTAAATTACCAAAATACCCCTGAAAGGTAAATTACGAAAATGCCCTTGGTAGGTAAAAATTACTGTTATACCCTTTAGAGGTTGATTAGCTTGGTTATATCGTATTTGTTGTTCTGATTATGATGGTCATACGTTTCATGCGTTATCTTTGATATATGATTTGCATACTTGGCATACTGCATACACGAATTATTATGACTGATGAACATGGCATGGACATGGGTATGATGAGAGGAGGGGGAAGATTGATATCTGTGACTTTAGGTCACCAGTGGTTTGGCACCACCAGTGGTTTGGTACCACAGTTAATTTCGTGACTTTGGGTCACCAGAGGTTTGGCACCTCATAACGACTCGTCCCAGTGGTTTAACACCACAGTGGGTTGGCCCCACAGTTGATATCGGGATTGTCGCCAGTGATTTGGTATCACAATATGGGTTGGCCCCACACTTGGATTATTGATGTTCGTGACTTTGGGTCACCAGAGGTTTGGCACCTCATAGCGACTCGTCCCAGTGGCTTAGCACCACAGTGGGTTGGCCCCACATTTGATATAACGGGATTGTCGCCAGTGATTTGGTATCACAACGTGGGTTGGCCCCACATATGGATTATTCGTGACTTTGGGTCACCAGTGGTTTGGAACCACAATTATATTGATATCAGTGACTTTGGGTCACCAGTGGATTGGCACCACTAGTGGTTTGGTACCACATAGGGTAGATCTGGGAGTTTCGGATGGATAGGTTGGATGGGTTGCATGACATGCATATTTGCATATGAATTTGTGTACGAGCTTAACATCTTTTGGATGGGGATTTACACACTGAGTCTCGGTGACTCACCCCTTAGTTAATTTTGCAGGTAATCGTTAGATCGCGGATTTGGGAGCCGAGGCAGACTTGTGGTGGCCATACAATGTTTTTCTCGTAAACTCGTTCTCTTAGTTAAACTTATTTGTAACTGGGATTTTTGTTATGTAATAGGGCCACTTTAACTGTATTTTTGGTATTTTATTTGGTTTAGCTTTTGATTTGTTTACTGCTTATTATTAAATGATCAATATGGGATTTTCCTAAGATGATAATAAACTGTTTCTTATTCAAAATTACTTAAACTCGATTTTTCACAACAACTATAAAGAATACGAGCTTTTTAACGAACGCACAATTTTTAGACATTCCTTTCATGTGATATGCCAGATCCGGTCGTAACGTTTAGGCCGGGTTTGGGGTGTTACAATTATGGTATCAGAGCCTAGGTTCAAAAACTCGGCTGTGGGTTTGGGTTCAAAAATGTTTTCAAAGGATGGTTTAGAAAAATATATATCTCCTTTCTGGAAGTATGGCACCCGAGTCTCCGGCACCAAATCCGTAAGTTCCTTTTTACTTTATTCTATTATATGCTGAATGATTGTATTATTCTGCGATGTGTGGATGTGATGCTTGAATATAGGAATTGTATGTATGTGTGAAAAATATCTGCTTGCTTCGGTGTTAGATAGTTGGTTATGTGAAGGGGTTTCAAGATTTAGTTAGAAAGTATATTAGTTTTATTAGGATCAGAGTGCGCAACAAGAGCGTAGTGTGGTAGGTTAGGATGTACGACTGTTAGTTAGTTGGAAATTTCGAGGACGAAATTTCTTTAAGGAGGGTAGATTTGTAACATCCTGAAATTGGGCCTAGTAGGATTGAGCCCAATGGGCCTTAGGTGTAGTAGCGTTTAAAATTTTAGAAAACGGTATTAGTGCAAGTTAGACTTATTAGGTAAGTGATTTTGGAAGGTTAGAGGGCTTTTAGGAAGTCCTGGGATCAAATTTAGGCTTTAGGGAAATTTTGGTTTTAGGCGGAAAAAACCCTGGAAGTTGGCAGGTAGGCCTTAAGAATAAAAAGTGGAGGAAAATGACACAAGTGGAGTGTGTGGTGTAGTGGCAAAGTGACGCCACTTAGGGGACAAGGGAGTGACGCCACAAGGAAGGAAGGAGGTCCAAGGTTCAAGTCTTGGCTTTTGCATTTTGGTTTCTTTTTACTTGGATCTTAGAATTTGGCTATAGATTTATATTTAGTTGCGCATGGTTTAAGACACACGAGGAGCTTGTGGCCAAGTGGTTAGCGACGTGGATTATGCTACAAGGAGCCTGGGTTCGAATCTCGTGAGAAGCAAAGGAGTATTTATTTTGCGGATTGGACGGCAAGAGTTTCAGTTGAATTTAAACTCTACTGACGAAGGGATCCCACATCAGAAAGATACAAAGAAGAAGGGTGAAGAACTAGCTATATAAAGAGCATTCCAGGAGGAGAGTTAACATACCTTGGTGGGCGTTTGGGCACAACAGTGGGCGCAGCGCGATTTAATACCAGAGTCCTATCAGGTGTGTAACTCTCTCTACTCTAGTTGTAGAGCGGCAAATGCTGAAGTGCCGGTCACGGCAATAGTAGCCACACGAGTGTGCGAGCGCACGTGTGGGGCTTCGACGCGATAGTTGAGGCTATCAGTAGTATTCTTGTGGGTTGGGCTGCTTGGGCCACGATGGGCCGAAGTGGGCCGGTGGGCCCATATGAGTAAATTGTATGATGATATAGTATATAGTGAACTAGACTAGGTGGAACTTATATACGTGGCTAGATTTGTGCTAGGTGGGCCACACAAGCGTGTGGGCCCGAATGGGCTGAAATCGGGTTTTAGGCCCAATAGTCCGGTAAGGACCAGAAATGGTAGTTGAGTCGCTAGTGGCGACATTGGGCCTTCGGAAAGGCCATTTCAGGAACGAAATTACTGAAATACCCTTAGTGGGTAAATTACCAAAATACCCCTGAAAGGTAAATTACGAAAATGCCCTTGGTAGGTACAAATTACTGTTATACCCTTTAGAGGTTGATTAGCTTGGTTATATCGTATTTGTTGTTCTGATTATGATGGTCATACGTTTCATGCGTTATCTTTGATATATGATTTGCATACTTGGCATCCTGCATACACGAATTATTATGACTGATGAACATGGCATGGACATGGGTATGATGAGAGGAGGGGGAAGATTGATATCCGTGACTTTGGGTCACCAGTGGTTTGGCACCACCAGTGGTTTGGTACCACAGTTAATTTCGTGACTTTGGGTCAGCAGAGGTTTGGCACCTCATAGCGACTCGTCCCAGTGGTTTAACACTACAGTGGGTTGGCCCCACAGTTGATATCGGGATTGTCGCCAGTGATTTGGTATCACAATGTGGGTTGGCCCCACACTTGGATTATTGATGTTCGTGACTTTGGGTCACCAGAGGTTTGGCACCTCATAGCGACTCGTCCCAGTGGCTTAGCACCACAGTGGGTTGGCCCCACATTTGAAATAACGGGATTGTCGCCAGTGATTTGGTATCACAACGTGGGTTGGCCCCACATATGGATTATTCGTGACTTTGGGTCACCAGTGGTTTGGAACCACAATTATATTGATATCAGTGACTTTGGGTCACCAGTGGTTTGGCACCACCAGTGGTTTGGTACCACACGGGGTAGATCTGGGAGTTTCGGATTGATAGGTTGGATGGGTTGCATGACATGCATATTTGCATATGAATTTGTGTACGAGATTAACATCTTTTGGATGGGGATTTACACACTGAGTCTCGGTGACTCACCCCTTAGTTAATTTTGCAGGTAATCCTTAGATCGCGGATTTGGGAGCCGAGGCAGACTTGTGGTGGCCATACAATGTTTTTCTCGTAAACTCGTTCTCTTAGTTAAACTTATTTGTAACTGGGATTTTTGTTATGTAATAGGGCCACTTTAACTGTATTTTTGGTATTTTATTTGGTTTAGCTTTTGATTTGTTTACTGCTTATTATTAAATGATCAATATGGGATTTTCCTAAGATGATAATAAACCGTTTCTTATTCAAAATTACTTAAACTCAATTTTTCCCAACAACTATAAAGAATACGAGCTTTTTAACGAACGCACAGTTTTTAGACATTCCTTTCATGTGACATGCCAGATCCGGTCGTAATGTTTAGGCCGGGTTTGGGGTGTTACAAGGGGTGAGTCACCGAGACTCAGCGTGCAAATCCCCGTCCAAATGAGCTTTGGGCTCTCACACAGTTTCATATATTATGCAAGTATGCAATGCAGCCCACCAACCTATTATGTTCAGCCTCCATATCTCCTGAATCTACCCCAATATCTGTGGCACCTAGCCACTGGTGGTACCTAACCACTGGTGGTTCCAAACCACTGGTGACAAACGTCACAAAATATAGTACGTGGGGCCAACCCACTGGTGGTACCAAACCGCTGGTGACAATCCCGTAATAGATATATATGTGGGGCCAACCCACTGTGGTACCGAACCACTGGGACGAGTCACAAATCATCATATATGTGGTACCAAACCACTGGTGGTTCCAAACCACTGAGACTTAGTCACAAGATATAAGATTATGTGGGGCCAACCCACTTGTGGTACCAAACCACTGGTGACAGTCTAAAGAGATCATACTTCCTCCCTCTTCACCTCATTTCCCAATTTCATGCTCATGTTTAACAGTTAACTAACATGGTATGCTCAAGCTTACAATACATACATTCATTGGTAACAACATAGTAGAACTTACCCGGAGTGCTCGCTTTTACCCACAAAGGTGTTTTAGTGACCAATAACATCACTTCGGCTTTCAGACATAACAGTTACTAACAAAATAACATACAAAGTGTGTGAGAGTTACACACCTGATAACACGCAATACCATGCTATTTATGTCGCTACTCTCGCTAATTGGAACTACTGCTATCTGTCTACGACTCTGCTCAGAAGCTGGCTCACAGCCCGGTGGCCAATCTCGAACTACTGACACCGCTCGCTTCTTAAACTTAGGGATCGAACCCGAAGGTTTACTTCCCTCCCCAACTTGTATGTTTCTTGCATCCATCAAAAATCCTCGGTCAATAAATCGCTACGAACAAAATGTTTGAATAACCTCCCAACTGGGTTAAGGTGACGGATAACAGATAAACCAATTAATAGAACAACTAGGGAGAATCTTCTTACCTAAGCCGGTTGAATCCCGAAGTCAGAAGGCTTGGTTTAACAAGTTGATCGAACACCTATACAAATACCAAGTGAGATTCGATTTAGAAGAGATTAGATTAAAGGAGATGGCCTTTCAGCCAAACAAGAAACATGAGTCCCCTTCCACTATTCGGCCATAATACCAACACCACCACTCACCTTTGATTAGCCCCCAAAGATTCGGCACAAGCAGTCAAAGCAGAGAAGATTCGGCTTGGAGATGGCACTCTAAATGAAATAGACAAACACAATGATTAGGGGTTCGGTTTCCAGAGAAGAAGAATGAAAACAACTCAATTTGAAACATTCAAACTCCTTAAATCCCTCTCCAACATTCCTTTGAAATGTTTGACCAAGTCCTACCTCTCTCCTCTAGAGTCCAAGCTAAAAGCAACTCTCCCCCACTTGGCGTTAAAAGAAATCCCAAAAAGGGATTCACGCAGCTCGAACCTGCTCCCTGCCAGCTCACCTGAGGCGTCACTCACCTGCCTCTTAAGTGGCGCCTCTTTTCCACTTTACCAATGCCCTTCTTGTGCCAAAACATACAACCAACCACCCTTAAGTCCTATCCCATTCAACTCCCTTTCAAAGTGCCCAAAAAGCAAATTTTTACCAAGACTCTGGCTTACCCCTAAGTCATTCCTGGATCCTAAAGTACCTTAAACTAGCATGACAAACATAGCATTCACACACAACCACATAAAATAGAAAGGCCCTAATTCAGGATGTTACACTAAATGACTGTTATGCCCTTAGTGGTAGTTTAAATGTTGTTTATGTGATTTGTATATATCTGTATATGATTGTAATACACTACATACATAACATATTGTATTGGGTTGGGTTTGCTGATTTGGAGGAAGTATCGTTATAATGGCATCTGCACATCTTCTTATTTCAGTGGCTCAGCCACGTATACCGTTGTTAGCAGCTGGGCTGCACCATTGGAGAGTTTGGCTGGGTGGGTCATCATGGTCCCCACATGGAGAGATTTGCTGGTACGGGTGGAGAGTTTAGTGGTTAAGGGTTGGGTTACATGTATGCTTGCATTTGATATGATGTTAGGATTAGGCCCAGATTGTTACCGAATAGGGCTTAGGCCCAGACCGATACTGTATGGGCTCGGGCCCAAACTGTGACCGTATTAGGGGATTACACACTGAGTTCTCGTAACTCACCCTTTCTTTTAACTGTGCAGGTAATCCCCAGCCTTAGAGGATTTGGAGCTGCGGGGGACTCGGAGGTGGCCACACGTCGGATATGGTTTAAAGATTAAACTTAGTGATTTTAGTTTAATTTAGTTATTTTAAATTATTGGGTTAATAATTTTTGTAATAAGGACATTGGGTTTTTTCTCTTTAACTTTTATTTGGTATTTCTTTAAATTGCAAAGTGCTGGTCTGTTAAACACGAGTTTTTTTTAAAACTATAACCACCGTTTTCAAAATTTCATGTATTCGTAAATGTTTGAATCAAACTTCCGCAACAAACAAGGTTTTGAAAATAATAATGGTTTTGCAAGAGAATGACTTTGAGCAAATTGTGTTTTGTTAATAAGCAACGGAAATTGGGATTTTTAAAAGATAGAAAGTTTTGATTCGTAGAAGAGTTTTTCAATGAACGTATAGTTTTCAAACAACACTTGATGTGGCACGTTAGATCCGGTCATAACTTCTAGGTCGGGTTTGGGGTGTTACAAATTATTTACATGCGACTTACTAAGCTTTATGCTTACTCCCTCTCTTTTCCATTTTCATATAGTATCGCCAAGCTAGCTCGGGGATCAAAGGACATCGGAGGCTCGATCACACTATAAATCTGAACATTTGATATAATTAGATTTATCATTTTGAGTATGGCATGTATAGGGACTTGGTCTTTTGTCAGGTGTCATCTTGTTTTGGCCAAATGTGTTGGCTTGTCTTGAAGATTGATTCATTTTGTATAAGGCCATAGATGATGGCTAATAATTGTTATTGATATATGCAACTGATGATGATTTTCATGATTGAGCAAATTGCATGGTTAAGTATTTGGTATATTAATGCATGAATGAGTAGGTTGCATGATTGGATTGATAAAGTATGTGATAAGTTTTACATGTGAATGGAGTGTAGTGGCCTTGATGTGTGTATGCCTTGATTGTGGCTGATTTGGTCAGATGTTTATGTGTGGATTGGTGTTACTTGATATGGCTTATGTTGGTGCAAGAAATGGTGGCAAAAGGGCTTGGTAATTAGCCTTGTTTTTGTCCACACAAGTAGACACACGGGCGTGTGTGACACACGGCCTACCCCATGGGCGCGTAGTCCGGCCGTGTGTCCCCTGCACTTTAATTTGGTAAAACAGAATACCTAGTAGTAACCACATAGGCTGAGGCACAGCCATGTTTCTCAACCGTGTGGATGACACGGCCATAAAACACGGGCGTGTGCCTTGGCCGTGTGACCCTAAAATGTTGCTCACGTCAAAAATAGAATGTCATGGTTTTAACACACAGGACATGGACAAGAGCGTGTGCCAGGCCGTGTGAAAACCCCTGTAGGTTCAAATTGAGAAATAAATCAAAATAGGCCAGGGACACGGGTGTGTTCCTATATGCTTAGGCTATGTGAATTACACGGTCCTTCAACATGGCCATGTTATTAGGTCACACGGGCGTGTCTCCCTTCCACACGGGCATGTGCCCCTGTTTTCAGTGAAATTCTCCAAAGTTTTCTAAAGTGCCTGGTTTAGTATCGAACCATTTCTAAATTATGTTTTGGGCCTCCTAGGCCTATATTAGGGACTTTAAGATGAAGTTTGAAAAGTTTTAATTTTGAACGAACTTTTATGACCCGAAAATGTATGTTAGTATGTGTTTAAGTTAGGTAATGCCTCATACCCTATTCCAGTGTCAAACAGGGGTAAGGGGTGTTACATTTAATGGTACCAAAGCTATGGTTTAGTCGATTTTTGGACTAACCCAGGGTGTGTACGAGTCTAGCTATACACGCCAAATATGTAATATGATAGTGTGAGGACTCTTGACGAATTTAAATTATATTTTTATTTAGTAAATGGATCCCGTCGGAGCAGTGGTGGATGATGTCGAAAGTAATTCGTCGGCTCTTGCAGAAAGGACCGTGCCAATTGAGGGTGGGCCCGTGACACTGAGTCAGAGTCGAGGTGCTAGAGAAGCCTTTCTCCATATGATGAATGCATGGTATTTAGAGTTTGTTCGTGCAAACCCAAACGCTCTACCTCCTCCACCCCCTCCAATTCCCCAGTCTACCATTGTAGCTCCCTTAGTGGTGGAGAAGTTAAGAAGGGAAAAACCTCCAGTTGACAGAATTCAGAAGCAACAGGCTGAGGAATTTAGAGCGAATATAGATGATGACCCAGAGAGACCAAAGTTCTGGATAGAAAATACCATTAGGGTATTCGATGAATTGTCTTGTACACCTGAGGAGTGCATGAGGTGTGTTGTGTCACTCCTACTAGACTCGGCCTACCAATGGTGGAACACCCTTGTGTCGGTTGCACCAAGGGAAAGGATTGCATGGGAGTTTTTCGAAGAGGAATTCCGAAAGAAGTATATTAGTCACAGGTTTATAGACCAGGAATTTCTAGAATTGAAGCAAGGCCGAATGACAGTAACAGAGTATGAGTGTGAGTTTGTAAGGCTCAACAAATACGCTCGGGAGTGTGTATCCACTAAAGCTATCATGTGTAAGAGATTTGAGGATGGATTGAATGAAGACATTCAACTTTTAGTTGGCATTCTAGATCTCAAGAAGTTTGTGGTGCTCGTTGAGAGAGCTTGCAAGGCCGAGGAATTGGCCAAAGAGAAAAGGAAAGTTGATATTGAGTCTCGTGACTCAAAGAGAAGACAATTGGGGAAATCATTTCATACCTCATGCAGGAGATCGAGAGAGTTTCTTACTCGATCAAATGCGTCAGTAGGATTCTCGAGTAGGAATAAGAATACGCAGTACACGACGTCTAAAGCTCAAACCACTTCTATTGGGAGTGTTGGTGGTGCTCGACCAAATAAACTGAAGTGTTCGCAGTGTGGTAGACGACATTTCAGTGAGTGTCGACGAAATGATAGAGGTTTTTTCAAGTGCAATTCACTAGACCACTTAGTTCGAAACTGTCTTGAGATGGATGAGAAAGACAGAAAGCAAGACGTGCGAGCGAGTAATGCTCCTTCTAGAGGTAGACCACAGAAGAACCCGAGAAGTGGGGCTAGCAGTAGAGGTGTGCCTAGAGATTCCACTGTGAGATTAGAGGGTAAAGCTCCTGCAATGACTTATGCCATTCGCGCTCGCGAAGAGGCTTCATGCCCAGATGTGATTATGGGTACTTTTTGTCTTCATGATATCTCTGTTGTTGCTTTCATTGACTTTGGGTCTACCCATTCGTATGTTTGTAAGAAATTGGTGTTTAGTATGAATATGCATGTTGAGTCTACCGAATTTGTGGTGAAAGTGTCAGACCCTTTAGGCAAGCATGTGCTAGTTGACCAAGTGTGTAGAAATTGTCCCTTAACAATTAGAGGTCATTGTTTTCTGGCTAATCTTATGCTGCTACCGTTTGATGAATTTGACGTGATTCTTGGTATGGATTGGTTAACAGCTCATGATGTGATAGTAAATTGTAGGAGAAAATTTATTGAACTGAAATGTGAAAATGGGGATATCCTTTGGGTTGAATCAAGTGAATTGGATAGCTTGCCTGTAGTGATTTCTTCTTTGGCGGCTGAGAAATGTATAAGAAAAGGGTATGAGTCATATCTCGCGCTTGTGTTGAATACTCAAGTGTCGGAAGTAAAGATTGAGTCAGTGCCAGTGGTATGTGAGTATCCAGATGTGTTTTCGAAGGAGTTACCTGGATTGCCTCCAACTAGGGAAGTCGACTTTGGTATTGAGTTGGTCCCTGGTATGGTACCTATTTCGGTTGCCCCGTATAGGATGGCATTGTTGGAGTTAAAAGAGTTGAAGGTTCAGTTACAAGAGTTAACGGATAAGGGTTTTGTGAGACCGAGCTATTCTCCGTGGGGTGCTCTGGTACTTTTTGTGAAAAAGAAAGACAAGTCGATGAGGCTATGTATAGTCTACAGATAGCTCAAAAAGGTGACTGTGAAGAGCAAGTATCGTTTTGTAACACCCCTAACCCGTATCCGTCGTCGGAATGAGGTTACGAGGCATTACTAAACAAAGCGCACATCTGAACAATTTTATATGTACACATAAACAAGTCTCTTAAATCAATCAAATTTTAAATCATAAAGCTAACACGGACTCTTTACGAATCATTCCATATTTTATAACGAACGTATATGTAGTCACATAAATCATATGCAAAAATATCAAATAAATTAAAAATCAACTTTTCATAATCGACACATCATGCGTTTACATTCAATAACTTACATTGACCGAATTTAATATATTTACCATTATACCTCTATATACTACTTAGTCATTAAAGCCCAAATAACAAAACCAATTTACTTAAAACACATATACCCTTCTAGTTTTATTATAACACAAGTCACTATTCAAATGGTCAAACCCAAATACAAGGGTCGAATATAAACATGCTAATTCATATGTTTTAGTAAATGTCTATTTTCATTCTACTAAATCACATCACACGCAGTTAATATTGCATAGTACCGAACCAAAATATATCATTCCATAATTGACAAATTATAACAAACTCATCACTAGTATATATATATAACATGACCGTATGTAACTAGGCTTAATACACCAATCATATCTAGTTCATTATGTACATACCAAACACTTATTAACTAAATCATGAATTCATACCATATCATTGAAATTATGCCAACACCTTCAATAATCACAAATTTCTTTAACATTTTTACCAAAATAAACTCAATCATTATCAAAGAAACTAAACCTCAAACATTAATGAACCACATCAACTTCATTTCATCTATATGCCATTATAAACCAATTACTAGACTAACCACATATACAATTTGAACCTTATACCAAACTTATTTATTTCATTTTCATTTTATAACATTCAAAACATATACATTCACGCCTTTATAAACCGACCCTAATTGGTCAAATAGCATAGCCGAACATACAATACATATATATATACACTAATTTTCCCCAGTTCATATCAAAGTTATCCTGTAGCTTATAGACACATGAAACATAAATCCAAGACTTGTCCATCCAACATCATATTATTCGAATAGAAACACATATTCATTCTCACACACAAACTATACCATAAAATTTACTTCCAAATAAGTTAATTTCATAATCGAATAACCTTAATACCATTCACTACTCAATACCTACTTATAAACCAATCACTTCAAGTATATAAACCATAAAACATACTTTAAAACAATTTAAATCACAATCGAATACACATAAATATTAATCATCACATAAAACTCATTCATTAACCATACCTAATTCTCTTGAACCAAATTATATCAAACCACCATGGCAACTCACATCAAGCATATCACACATATATATTGTAACAACCTGATTTTGGGGTTAGTCGAAATAATGGTTTCGGGGCCACTAATATGAGGTTAAGGAAAATTATTTTAGTATTATTTATTGTGGTATGGCATTAATATATGGCTATATGAAAATTTTGGTGATTTAATTTTAGTAATTGTATGTTTAATTATGAAAAAGGACTAAATCGCATAAAGTGCGAAAGTTCCATTATAAGTGGTAGAGGTGTCTAATAGCCAAATAATATCAAATTGGAGGTCCTTAAAGTGAAATTAGGCCATTGGATGTGTGATGGCCGGCCATATAGCTTAGGGGGACAAGAGCATTAATTTTAGTCAAAATTTGGTGACATTAGGTGATAAAAAAATGAATAAAATAAGATAAAAAGATGAGATATCATCTTTTACTATTCCTTCTTCTTCTGCCACCGAAAATTGAGAGGAAATAAGGGTTCTTGGAGTTCAAATTTTTAGCAAAACAAATCTCTTGCAAGTAAGTGATTTTGATGGTTTTATTTGATAATTTTTGTACTTTTGGAGTCCCCAAAGCTTAAGCTAGCTAATGAGGGGACTAATTTGATAAATGGTTGAAAGTTTAGGGACTTGCCATGAGATTTCTCATGTTTTTTGCTGAGTTTTTATGGAGGAAAATGAATGATAGTGAGTTAAGGAACAACTTTTGTGAAAGGTATTAGTATGAAAACACCTAAATAGGACTTGAATGCAAAGATTGAAAATGTGTAATAAATGCATGAAATAATTGGAATTATGAGTAGTTTTAAGAGTAATAAATGTTCAGCTAGGCTTGTTTAATGAGAAAATGTGATGAAAAATTATTTACGAGCCTAGTGGCAAAATTGTAATGCTGCCATAGTACAAGGGCAAAACGGTCATTTTTGCCTAAATAGAGATTATAATGTATTATGATTAGAAAATGATTGAGTGAGTGAATTTTGTTGTTATAGACCAAGAAGAGCATGGAATCAACATTGACCGAGGAAAAAGCAAGGTTACGGAATAGATTGTTGATAACGCATCTTGCACCGAGGTAAGTTTATGTGTAAACGATGCATCTTAAATACACATGTTGTTATTTATTGGTGCATTGTAAGATTGAGAACACATATGGTTCAGATGGACTGAATTTGGTAGATACTGAATAAGTTCCGTATGAATGTTGAATTAGATATGTAAGTGTGGAATATTACCTGTAGTAATTAATGGTGGGCTGTGTGCGATACCACCTTAATTATTCTTGTAGGTGGGCTATGTACGATACCAACTTATTATTTATTTATGATGGGCTGTGTACGATACCATCGTTTATATTATCAAATGGTGGGCTATGTGTGATACCACCGTAAATATCCTTGTTGGTGGGTTTTTGTGCGATACCACCCTGTTAAAGATAAATGGTGGGCTAAGTGTAAAACCACCAAGTGTTTGGTATTACTAAGAATGGTTTATTGTGTAATTGTGATGTGTTGTTTTCATGTGATCATGTGATGATTAAGTGCAAGGATGTATGTTAAATAATAAGAGCATTTGGTCTACGATATGGTTGGATTGTGGTAAGAGATGAATTAGTAAGCATGACTTTGGATTGTGAAATGCTATTTATTGATTAGCACATGTTATGATGTTTATTGTTTACATGTAAACTTACTAAGCTTAAAGCTTACCCCCTTTTCTTTTCCCTTGTTTTATAGTGTCAAAGAGCCGAGTCGAGATACGAAGACAATTGGAGGATCACCCACACTATTAGCTCATCCCGGTATATTTAGAATTAACATTTTGAATATGCCAATGGCATGTATAGAGGATAGAGTAGGTAAATTGTTCTATTATTTTGGCCAAATGTGTTGGCTCCTTATAGATGAAATCTTTTGTATATTGCCATAGTAAATGGCTCTTTACTATCAACCAATTGGAATGAAAGGTTATTCATAAGTGTGTAGAGTATGTGGTTGGGTTGTTTGGGTATGAATATGCATGAATGAATTGATGGTAGAGGGTGAATTATGCTTGAGTAAGTTAGGGTGATGAAAGAGCTTGGCAAATAGCCTTGTTCTTGTCCACATGGGTAGGCGCACGGACGTGTGTGACACACGGTCAATTGCATGGGTGTGTGACCAGGTTGTGTGTCCCCTTGCATGCTAGAATTGCAAGCCAGTAAGCTCAGTAGTAAACACAAGGGCAGAGACACAGCCGTGTGTCTCAGTCGTGTGGGAGGCACGGCCAAAGACATGGACGTGTGCCTAGGACGTGTGAAGTTTGCACCTTGAAATTGGAATTTAATTCAGCACACGGTCTAAGGACACGGGTGTGTGCCTTAGCCGTGTGACCTTAGCGAGATGCTGACGTCATACACAGAATGCCAAGGTTTTGGCACACGGGCTGAGACACGGGCGTATCAAGGCCGTGTAAGGGACACGGACTAGGGACACGGGCATCTGTCCGGCCGTGTGAAATAAGTCAGTGTTGACCACGGGTGAGGGACATGGGAGTGTGTTACCACACGGCCTGCTCCTACGGGCGTGTCCCATTTCTCACGGGCGTGTGGCCCCTGTTTAGGTAAAATTTTTCTAAGTGCGTAAAAGTTTCCGATTTATTTTTGAAACCTTCCGGAATTATGTTTAGGGCCTCGTAGGCCCATTGTAAGGAGGTTAGGTATGAGAATAGAAAAGTTTTAATTTGGAATGGAATTTGATAACCCAAAGTTGTATGACCATGTGAGTCAAGTACGGTAACGCCTCGTACCCGGTTCCGGCGTAGAATACGGGTAAGGGGTGTTACATATATCATGACCAAATTTCATAAACTTAAACCTCATATTTAGCCATTTTCGCATGACTTAATAATTACAACTTCAAGACTAACCAAAACAATTACTAGACTATACATGCCATAGGTTCGAAAATTCAAGCTCTAAAGGTACCAAAATAGCGATCGATAGTGTGACGGATTTCTCTGACGATCCCCAAGTTCGTACCAACTTCCAAAATCTATAAAACAAAGAGTAAACATACACACAGTAAGCTTTCGCAGCTTAGTAAGTCTTAAGCCTTGAAACATTTCAATATAACTAAAATTTATCAATTCAAACAAAAATAAATCATTAACAACTTAGGCACATTACCAACTTAATATCATATATCAAGACTTATATGTTTTATATTAATTTCACTTTGGTTGAATACTCAAATAAACATTAGTATAGCTAACCATCACTTTCCTCAATACATATACATTTAAAAGGCCGAATACATATATGTTCAAATATGCAATCTCATAATTCATATTTCACATGAACTCATACCATTAATTCAAGTATGCGACTTACCTTAATTTTCATAACATAATATGAAAACATACCTGAGCTTTTTTAACTTGATTTACACTTGATCTTAATTTATCATTGCTCGTTGATCCATTTGAAATTAAAACGGATACTCGGATAGTCAGAAGGCTCGTACAATGCCAACGTCCAATACGTGGTCTTACATGTAATCACATATCGATGCCACTGTCCCAAACAGGGTCTTACACGAATCAAATACGATGCCAATGTCCCAGACATGGTCTTACACGTAAACACAAGTCGATGCCAATGTCCCAGACGTGGTCTTACACGAAAACACATATCGGAAATCCTATGTCATGACATATGTATCCTAGCTATTCCTAAGGTTCGTACGGGACTTTCAGACATCAAATCTCGATCGAATCGAACT
The DNA here is from genome assembly GCA_005393395.2 of Gossypium australe. Taxonomy (NCBI): domain Eukaryota; kingdom Viridiplantae; phylum Streptophyta; class Magnoliopsida; order Malvales; family Malvaceae; genus Gossypium; species Gossypium australe. The sequence goes on from CM016616.1 coordinate 40,256,170, forward strand.
CGTAACTTAGCTCCCAAGCATATTTTCATTCGACAATACATATATATATATTCATAAAATTCCAATTCATCATATAACATTTATATAATTTCAATTTTAACAACGTGAAATGCTTATAGACTTACCTCGAATATCGATGGACGGAATTAATGACTATTCGTTTATTTTTTTATTTCCCCCGATCCAAATCCGTTTTCTTTGGTTCTTGATCTAAACATATTCAAATTAGACTTATTTAAACACCATTTTATTCAATTTAGTCTAAAAACACATAAATGGGCAAATTACCATTTTGCCCCTGACATTTTACACTTTTTGCAATTTAGTCCCTATTGCATAAAACACAAAATATTCAAAATCTCAATATCCCATGCCTTAGCCAAATTTTACCCATGCTCATTCAAGTCCATCTATTTCATTTATTTCACATTTTAGTCCCTCAAAATATTATTTTCTCAATTTAGTCCTAATTACTCAAAATCATTAAAATTTCCAATACAAAACATGTTAATTCAAAACATATCTTTCATAATCTATCATCTAACCAAAAAAATCACATGAATTCATCAATGGCTCAACTCAAAATATTCATCAAAATAAAAAAATTACAACATGGGCTTTGTAGATTTCATAGCAACGAACTCAAAAACGTAAAAATTATCAAAAACCGAACAAAAACTAACCTTGAATCAAGTTAGATAGGTGCCAAAATGTTCAAAGCTTTTCTACTTTCTTTTTCTCTTCTCTTTTCGGTGAACAAGATGAACATGGCTTTTAAATTTTATGTTTGTTTTATTATAATAACTTTATAATATATTATTTATTATTTTAACATTTATAATTAATATAAAAACTATATAATATAAACATAATGCCGTCCATTCATTAATTCAATGGCAATATTGCAACATAAAACCTTCATATTAAAAGAACAACCACTATTCAGCCCTTTTAAAAATAACCACTAAATTTTCATTTTACGCAATTTAATCCTTTTATTTAATCGGACACTCAAACGATGAAATTAAAGCACAGAAATTTAACACAAATAAATTCACACATAATAATCACAGAATATAATTTTAAAATATTTTTCTAACTCTAATTCGTGGTCCCGGAACCACCGTTCTGAATAGGGTCTAAATCAGGCTGTTACACCTTTGCCAAGGATCGATGATTTGTTTGACCAATTGAAAGGAGCCATAATGTTTTCTAAGATAGACCTGAGGTCCGGTTATTACCAGCTAAGAGTTAATGTAACACCCTAACCCGTAACCATCGCCGGTCTAGGGTTAAGAGGCATTCAGACAATCGAAAACTTTTACGGACATTTCAAAACATAATTCAACAAATCACATCAAAGTGTCCCTCAAATAGGTCTTCGAGATCTTAAACATGCTTTAGAATAAGGCCGGGACTGAACCAAACACATACGAAAATTCTCAGAAATTTAAAAATTTTTCAAAGTTACAGAGGCCACATGCCCGTGTGTCTAAGCCGTGTCAAAACAGTCGCTATTGACTTGCACCACACGACTAGTCACACGCCCGTGTGTCTAGCCCGTGGTCGCTACTAACTTGCACGACACGCCCAGTCACACGCCCGTGTGTCCAGCCGGTGGTTGAGCCCGTGTGTGACAAGTAGGATCGAACACAGCCTGGACTACTGACCACGGGTGTGTCACACGGGCGTGTCCCTGCCGACCCTAGGTTTGATTCTATTCAGAAAAGGTTACTTGTGGGCCAAGAAAGGCATCTCAAAAGCCTATATAAACACCCTAGGGGGCAACCTAAAAGGGAGGTTGATAGGACCTCGAATAGACGCTGAGTAGAAGGCAGAAAATACTCCAATACAGCCGTCGGGAGCAGCTTAGGAGAATGATCTACATCAAGACGGAGAATCTCCCATCAAGTTCTTTAGAAGTTTTTGGGATTTCTTATGTTTTGTTGTTTTCCCAATTCTAATATGTTTCCCTTTATTAGTATGAACTAAATCCCCTAAATACCTATGGGGATGAAACCTAAGACGAATGTTATTATTATTTGATTTATAAGATAAATACTTGCTCTTATTCTTAATTGTGAGTTCTTATTCTTGTTTTGATAATTCAGGTTATTGATTCAAGTCGAATGTGCTTATTCAGTGGAGCAAAAGTCTCTGTTTAAGAGTAGATCAACACAATTAAGCGGAGTTGATTGCAACCCTAGAAATAGGGCGACATAAATCTACCGGATTAGAGTCAAATCTAATAAGGGAATCCATAGATCGAGTTAATGCGACGATATGGGTTTTAATTAGAAAGAGATTTTAATTAATCAAGCTAGAGTCAGTTGTTTTTAGTCTTGAAAGAGATATTAACATAAATCAGGGATTTCTACGGATTAAGTCAAGTGAACAAATCATATGAATCAAAAGTAATAAGTGAAGTCTAGGTGGATCCTTCTTTAGGTATTGCCTATCTCATATAAGTTGTCCAAAATTATTTTCCCAATTCACTCCCTATCACGTTCATAATAATTTAGTTAGTTAAATTTAGATTAAAAATAAATCCCCTTAATTACTAGGCTAGATAATAAAAAGATAGTTATTACTAGTAATTTTAGTCCTTGAGGATACGATATTCCAGACTCACCACAACTATACTACTGTTCGATAGGTGCTCTTGCCTTTGTCGAAATAATAGTTAGTTTCGAGCTCCATCAATTCCCGAGCCTTTAGTAGCTTTGACGATCTATAAAACAGAAAAAACACACACACAAAGTAAGCTTTCAAAAGCTTAGTAAGCCATATACAAATAAACTTAACACAAAATGCACATAGCCACATTGATACAATAACATTAATGTTTCTCATTTGCAAATTTATCACATATCCTTTGGCTCATTTGTTTAGCCATTACTTACCCACATTCCGTAGCTCAAAGTATCACTTTACTCATAGCTCATTCAAGCTTATATCACATATTATCTCATCAAATCCATACACATTTTCACTTTAGTAAGCTCATTTGAACACTTACCTTTCCAACGTACCTAGATCATTTATACATTTCACATAAACATTCATTTTTCGGACTTGCCCGTTGAACCGTTCGGAACTAAATAGGATACTCAGAATGCTCAGAATAGTTGTACAATGCCAACGTCCCAGACGTGGTCTTACGTGTAACCAAATATCGATGCCACTGTCCCAGGCAGGGTCTTACACAAATCACTACGATGCCAATGTCCCAGACATGGTCTTACACGTAAATCTCATATGGATGCCAATATTCCAGACGCGGTCTTACATGAAATCTCGAATCAATGCCAAAGTCCAAGACATGGTCTTACATGATCTCACATATCGGAAACCTATGTAATGACATATGGAATCCTATCTATTCCTAAGTTCATACGGGACTTCTCGGACATAGATACACTGCCGATACTATCTCAAATTCTATGTACATAATATCCCAAGCATAATCAACACAAGCTAAATTTCATATATGCATAATTAATTCAATTCAAATGTATTTATTTGTATATCGACTTACCTCGGATTTGGTTAACATATGTACTTGACTATTCGATCACTTCCGACTTTCCGCGATCTAAGTCCATTTTCTTCGGTTCTTGATCTATATTTATTCAAGTTTAACTCATTTATTCACTAATTCATTCAATTCAATCCAAAAACACATATTTAGGGCAATTTACAAATTAGCCCTCATATTTTCACATTTTGACATTTTAGTCCTTAGTTCACAAAATAACAAAATACACATAATCTCAATACACCCATGCTTAGCCGAATTCTCATGTAGTCTATACAAGTCCATAAATTTCATTTATTTCATATATTTCATGTTAATCTAACACATATATTTCATATTTCACCATCAAACATCACAAAACTCATGTGTTAATTAATGGAAAATTTCAAAATATTCATCAATTCACAAAATTGAAGCATGGGTTTCAAAGTACTCGAAGCAACAATTACAAAAACGTAGAAATTATCAAAAATCGAAGTCAAACATACCTTAAATCAAAGAACTTGATGGCCGAATGCCCTAGCTTCTTATTTCTTTTTCTTTTCTTTGTTTTTCGGTGGAAGAACACATAAAAATATCCACCATCTTTTAGCTTTGTTTTTAATATAATAACATTACTAATTCTTTTACAATATTAACCTTTTAATATAACATATATATCATATACAATTAATGGCCTTACCGTCCATTAGCTAACATAATAGATAATTTTCATTTTAAGGACTTCCTCTTTTAAAGACACATCAATTAAGCACTTAATCAAATAGAAAGCTACTTTTACAAATTATGTGATTAAGTCCTTTTCTCAAATTAAGCACACAAACAACAAAATTAATTCACAGAAATTTCACCCATGCTAAATTATATAATGTAAACTTAGAAAATAATATTAAAATATTTTTTCTGACTCGGATTTTTTGTCCCAAAACCACTATTTTGACTAGGGTCTAAACTAGACTGTTACAGTTTAGGAACGTGATGTACCAAAAACTGCATTTTGGACGAGGTATGGCCATTATGAGTTCCTCGCCATGCCCTTTGGCTTAACGAATGCTCCTGCAGTATTTATGGATTTAATGAATCGTATTTTCTGGCCGTACTTGGATAAGTTTGTAGTTGTTTTTATTGATGACATATTAATTTATTCTCGTGGTGAAAGTGAGCATGCGGAGCATTTGAGAACTGTCTTACAAACTTTAAGAGATAAGCAGTTGTATGCCAAGTTTAGTAAAAGTGAGTTTTGGCTCCAAGAGGTCAGATTCTTAGGACACATCGTGTTGGGTGATGGAATTAGAGTTGACCGAAGTAAGATCTCGGCTATTGTTGAGTGGAAACTATCGAGGAATGTAGCAGAGATTAGAAGCTTTCTAGGCTTAGCGGGATACTACAGATGGTTTGTTAAAAGATTCTCCATGATTGTTACACCGATGACGAGGTTGCTACAGAAAAATGTCAAGTTCGAATGGACGGAGAAGTGCCAACAGAGTTTTGAGAAACTAAAAGCATTGTTGACTGAAGCCCCAGTTTTAGTGCAACCGGAACCGGGAAAGGAATTTGTGGTGTATAGTGATGCATCCTTAAATGGATTGGGGTGTGTGTTTATGTAAGAAGGTAATGTAATAGCTTATGCCTCGAGACAACTGAAGCCGTATGAGAAAAACCATCTCACTCACGACTTAGAGTTAGCTGCCATAGTGTTCGTATTGAAGATTTAGAGACACCATTTGTATGGCGAGAGTTGCAGAGTATTCACTGACCATAAAATTCTAAAGTATTTGATGACTCAAAAGGAGTTAAACCTACGGCAGCAGAGATGGTTAGAGTTGATAATTGACTATCACCCTAGAAAGGCAAATATGGTTGCCGATGCATTGAGTAGGAAGTCATTGTTTGCCTTAAGGGCTATGAATACCCAGTTGTCTGTGACTGATGATGGTTCGGTCATAGGAGGGTTAAGAGCTAGACCGATGTTTCTGCAAGAGATTTGTAAAGCTAAGAAAAGTGATAAATAGTTACAAGCCAAGATATCTCAGTGCGAAACGGTATAGAATCAGACTTTTGTATTGGTTCAGATGGCTATTTAATGTTTCGAGACAGAATTTGTGTACCCAGAGATGATGAGTTACATAGCAATTGTTTGTCTATCCATCTGGGTAGTGTGAAAATGTATAATGACTTGAAGAAAATGTATTGGTGGTTCGGAATGAAAAGAGACATCTCAGAGTTTGTCTCTAAGTGTTTAGTTTGACAGCAAGTGTAAGCCGAATACCAAGTACCTTCGGGTTTACTTCAGCCCGTGATGGTTACCGAGTGCAAATGGGACCGTATTACCATGGATTTTGTGTCTGGATTGTAGTTGACGCCAAGGAAGAAAGATGTCGTATGAGTCGTGGTTGATAGGCTAACAAAGTCGGCTCATTTTATACCAGTGCGAACTAACTATCCGCTTGAAAAATTGGCTGATTTGTATGTTTTTGAAATTGTGAGACTCCATGGAGTGCCCTTGTCGATTATTTTGGATAGAGATTTGAGGTTTACCTTGCAGTTTCGAAAAAAGATATAAGAAGCTTTAGGGATAAAGTTGAATTTTAGAACAGCTTTCCATCCGTAAACCGACGGTCAGTCGAAGAGTGTAATTCAGATTCTTGAAGACATGTTACGGTGTTGTGTCCTTGAATTCCAAGATAGTTGGGAAAAGTATTTACTGCTGGTGGAGTTTGCCTACAACAATAGCTATCAGTCGAGTTTGAAAATGGCGCCTTATGAGGCTTTGTATGGGCGTAAATGTCGAACGCCCTTGTATTGGACCGAACTCAGAGAAAATCAGATTCACGGGGTTGACTTAGTCAAAGAGACCGAAGAGAAAGTAAAGGTAATTCGTGACTGTTTGTAGGCTGCTTCGGATAGACAGAAATCCTACGCAGATTTGAAAAAAAATTGAGTTTCAAGTCGGTGATAAGGTGTTTTTGAAAGTATCCCCATGGAAGACAGTTCTCAAATTTGGTAGGAAAGGCAAATTAAGTCCACATTTTATTGGGCCATATGAGGTGACTGAGAGAATTAGACTGGTAGCATACCGATTAGATTTACCGTCTGAGTTAGAGAAGATCCATGATGTTTTCCATGTGTCTATGTTGTGCCATTATCGTTCTGACCCTTCACACATTATTTCACCAGCAGAGGTTGAAATTCGACCGGTATGACCTATGGTGAAGAGCCGGTTAATATTTTAGATTGAAAGGTCAAGTAATTGAGAAATAAAAGTATAGCACTCGTGAAAGTACTATGGCATAGACATGGGGTTGAAGAGGCCACATGGGAGCCCAAGGAGACTATGAGAGATCAATACCCAAACCTTTTCACTAGTAAGATTTTCGAGGACGAAAATCCCTAAGGTGGGGAGAATTGTAACAGCCCGATTTTGGGGCTAGTCAGAAAAGTGGTTTCAAAACCACTAATCCGAGGCTGGAGAAATTATTTTTAATATTATTTTATGTGTTATAGCATAATTATATGAGTGCATGAAAATTTTGGTGAACTGATTTTAGTGATTACTCGCTTAATTTCGAAAAAGGACTAAATCGCATAAAAGGCAAAATTTGTATTCTACTAATTAGAAGTGTCATATAGCTAGAGAACCTTAAATTAGAGGTCCTTAATATGCAATTAGGCCTTTAAGAAAGTGATGGCCGGCCATAGAGAAAAAGAAATGAAATTGTCAAAGGTTAGGTGAGGTTTTGGTGACAAATTTGACTCGAAATAAAATAAAGAGAAAAAAAAAAAGATATCACCTTTTCATCTTCCTTCTATCCACCGAAAATATCAGCAAAAATAAGGGTTTTGGAAGCTTGAAATTTCAGCAACTCTTCATCCTTGCAAGTAAGTGATTTTAATGGTCATTCTTGATAATTTTTGTACCTTTGGGACCCTTGTAGCATAATCTAACTAATGAGGGGACTATTTTGCAAAATGGTTGAGAGTCTAGGGTCTTACCATGAGAGTATTTATATTGTTTACTGAAATTTTATGAAAGAAAATGAAACTTGGTTGTTTAATAAACAACTTTTGTGAAAGGATTTTTCATGAAAACACCTCAAATGGACTTTTTTGTAAAAGTTATAAAATGGGTAGTAAATGTGTGAAATAATTGGATTTGTGAGTTGCTATAAGCTTACAATAGATTCATCTAGGCTTGGTTAATGAGGAAATTTGATGAAAATCATTTTACGAGCCTAGGGGCAAAATCATAATTATGTGAAAGTCTAGAGGCAAAATGGTAATTTTGCCCAAGTATGAATTATAGAGTGTCGTGATTAATGTAGTGATTAAATGAGTGAATTTTATCATTATAGATCAAGAAAAACGGGATTCGAATTAGACCGGGGGAAAACCAAGCTATTGGACTAAATCGAACTAATTGCCCATATTTTGTATACCGAGGTAAGTTGTATGTAAATGATACAACTTTATTGTTATTATATGCTAAACAATTAATATGGTATAAAGTGTTTGATTATTTTTGTGAATATGCATGATGAGAACTGATGTAGTAAAAACTCCCGGTTGAACCTTAGGAATAGATTGGATATCCATGCCATGACATTTGGGTGATATGTGTGCTAGTGTAAGACCATGTCTGGGACATGGCATCGGCCACATTATGAGAGCCAGTGTAAGACCATGTCTGGGACATGGCATCGGCATTTTACCGTCTTGTGTGAGGCTTATCGGATATCCTTTGGTATTCCAACTAGTTCAACAGATAATTTAAATATTGTTTCAAAAGTGAGAAAAGTTACGACTATGTTGTAAGTAATACAGGTACCTACACGAAATTCATGAGAATGAGCTCGATTTATGTTGTATGAATAGTAAGGATGAAAATGAGTAAGTTATGCCTTTAATCATTTGAGAATTATGTGCAAGTTTATAATATGTTACGAGTATGATAATGCATGGTAAATGTTGTTAATTATTTACATGCGACTTATTAAGCTTTATGCTTACACCCTCTCTTTTCCATTTTCTTATAGTATTGCCAAGCTAGCTTGGGGATCAAAGGACGTCGAAGGCTCGACCACACTATCAATCTGAACATTTGGTATAATTAGATTTATCATTTTGAGTATGGCATGTATAGGGACTTGGTCTTTTGTCAAGTGTCATATTGTTTTGGCCAAATGTGTTGGCTTGTCCTGAAGATTGATTCATTTTGTATAAGACCATGGATGATGGCTAATACATGTTATTGATATATGCAAATGATGATGATTTTCATGATTGAGAAAATTGCATGGTTGAGTATTTTGTATATTAATGCATGAATGAGTCGGTTGCATGATTGGATTGATAAAGTATGTGATAAGTTTTGCATGTGAACAGAGTGTAGTGGCCTTGATATGTGTATGTCTTGGTTGTGGCTGGTTTGGTCAAATGTTTATGTGTGGATTGGTGTTACTTGATGTGGCTTATGTTGGTGCAAGAAAGGGTGGCAAATGGGCTTGGTACATAGCCTTGTTTTTGTCCACATGAGTAGACACACGGGCGTCTGTCTAGGTCGTGTGTGACACACGACCTACCCCATCGGCATGTAGTCCGACCGTGTGTCCCCTGCACTTTAATTTGGTAAAACAGAATACTCAGTGGTAACCACACGGGCTAAGGTATGGCTGTGTGTCTCAACTGTGTGGACGACATGGGCGTGTGCCTTGGCCTTGTGACCCTAAAATGTTGCTGACGTTAGAAATAGAATGTCAAGGTTTTAACACACGGGCTGAGACACGAGCGTGTCATGGCTGTGTGAGGGACACGGGCGTGCACCAGGCCGTGTGAAACCCCTGTAGGTTCGAATTGAGAAATGAATCAACACGGGCAAGGGACACGGGCGTGTCCCTATATGTTTAGGCTGTGTGAGTTACACGGTCCTTCAACATGGCCATGTTATTAGGTCACACAGGCGTGTCGCCCTTCCACACATGCGTGTGCCCTTATTTTAAGTGAAAATTTCCAAAGTTTTCTAAAGTGCCTGGTTAGTACCGAACCATTTCTAAAGTATGGTTTGGGCCACGTAGGCCCATATTAGGGACTTTAAGATGAAGTTTGAAAAGTTTTAATTTTTAATGAACTTTTATGACCCGGAAATGTATGTTAATATGTGTTTAAGTTAGGTAACTCCTCGTACCTTGCTCCTGCGTCAAACGCGGGTAAGGGGTGTTACACTTCAGTGGACAAATTTTCATTTATATACATATGGATAGTAATACTTAACCAAATACACCATCCATGTATCACAAAATGTGCCTAACTTAAAATTTATGACATTTATAACTTCATGTATATAACATATGGCCAACCGAATTACGAAATTCCAAGACAAGCTAGGTACATATCGTATAACCAACAAAAGAAATTATAGGAACATTGTTTAGTCTGGGATCCTCGTCTAGATGCTGATGTCGATAATCAAAACCTCGACATAAATGTATCATGTGCACGAAAAACAAAATCTACGCTAAGCGATAGAGCTCAGTGGTATTTCCATAATTCAAATCAATATAATACAAAATAGAAATCAATTGTATACAATTAATTTCAAATGCAAATGTCAAGTAATTCACATACAACTTATTTAAATATTTAAATCATATAACAATTTGCATATGCCACAATATACACTAAATATGCCAATTGATTCAACTAAACATATTGTTTCAATAAACTACTAATTCAACATATTATACTAATTTGATTTACAATCATGTTTCTTTCACTTTTATGCATTCAATAAAGTTCACATATCATTTCTGAATCGAAACAATTCAACCATTTTCATTCCATAATGACCCTCAGGCTCGTTTAACTTGTTCGCATGATCTTTCACATACTATCGATAATTATATATCGCAAATACATACTTGTAGTATATTTTCATAATGTCGAATTCATTTTCAGATATCAACTAACTAATTTTCTATTTATATTCCCTATTAATATGAGTCAGACTCGAATCGATACACGGATCCCAACCAATACACCAATTTGGCACCTGGTGCATCATTGGAACATCCGAAGAAAAATGCACGCAATGCTCATCGACATATAGCCGAAGTAACACGTACTCAACCAATCCTATGGCATACCACCTATATTCGACTTTGTCCGAACGATTAATACGATAACCAATTATTCAATTCATTATATATTACAATTTACATTTCATCATCTCCTAATTCATAATCCAATTCATCAACTTATCACATAACATAACATATTTCATCCTAATTCAAAGTCAATTTCATATTTTCATCAAATTACACTATTTTCTATTCGATTCAGTTTAGTCCTCTATTTTGATAATCAACCTTAATCATAACAATTCAATTAAAATAATTACTTTCAACTTACCTCTGTATCATACTATGCAAAACTGTATAAATATGCAACAATTATAGTGATTCGAATCAAAGAAATATAAACTGAATATTCAAGTTACACATCGTCGGTTATCGTCTTTCCTTTCCTTCTCGACGGCCTTGCGTTGTCTTTAACTACGAATAATAATCTAAAAATAAACAATATCAAATTCACATTCAATTATAAAGTCACATATATTTTTCAATTTCTTCAATTTAGTCCCTAAACCAGGGACAAACGTAACTTTTGATCTAGTCCTTCAGATTAAAATTTGATTTCACTTATATTCATTAGGGACCTTCTATTTTCTACTCCTACCAAATTTCATGAAAATTTTGTATTTTATTCAATTTGGTGCCTAATGTATGAAACTATCAATTGAGCTTACAATTTAGTCCTTTTCTTAAACTAAGCATAATTTCTATCAAGTTGATACCAATTTCAACAATTTCTTAACTATGGAAACTTTCAAAAACTATAACAATTTTACAAATTGGTACATGGGCTATCTAAATTAAACTCCTATGACCTCAAATCTATAAAAATTACAAGAAAATGACTTGAAATTCATACCTAAATCAAATGTTGAATTCTTGAGGACTTAGAGATTTTTCTTTTGTTTTTCTTTTAATGGTAGATAGTACGAAAAGTGAGGAAGATGATGATTTCCCACTAAGTTTGCCTTTTATACTAAAGTTAATCCTTAATTAATCTTGGTTTGTTTAATTAAACTTAGTTTAATTAGCATAGTGTTAACTATTAATAATGATTTAGTGGATGGTGTCATCATAATGCACTATCTCATATTGAAAAATGATTATTTAACATTTCAAATTTTTGATTAATTGTATTTTAAATTCCTAAGCCATTTCTTAATTAAAAATCTATAGTGATTGGACTTTATAATTTAGTCTCTATGCCTTAATTAAACACAATTGCGACTGAATTAATTATCCGAATTTCAAATCATCTAAATAATAACTTCGTAAATATCCTTATTTAATATTTACTGACTCAGTTTACAAAAATAAGGTTATTGATTGTAACACCCCTAGCCCGTATCCATCGTGAGATTAGGGTTACGAAGCATTACCGAATAAACAAAACATTTAAATATAAATTCATTCATTATCATAAACATAACTTAAGTTGATTATACATACACATTTCACCTCTATATCGAGCCCTCGAGGCCCTAAAAACACCTTAGAAACAATTCGGGACTTAAATTGGAAACATTTGGAAAGTCTAAGAAAAAGTTAGAAAGAATTGACTACAGGGATCACACGGCTATGTGGTCAGGCTGTGTGTTTCACACGGCTGAGATATATGCCCGTGTCTCAGGCCGTGTAATCTTCAAACTAGGGACACACGACCATGTCCTAGCCCGTGTCCTCACCCGTGTAACTCTCTGAGTAAGGTCACACACCTGTGTGCCAGGCCGTGTAACACTCGAAATTGCCCCTATATGCCCGTATGCCAGGCCGTGTGCTAGGCCCTGTAACTAATTTACTTGCACCCTAAGCACTCAACAAATGACACATGGCTATGTCACCAAGCCATGTGAGTCACACGTTCGTGTCTCAGGCCATGTGAACCCAAAATGAACCTTAAACAACAAGTTTACCAATTCAAGCTTACTTAGACTCTAAGTAATCCATTTACTAGCCAAAAGACCTATTTAAAGTGACATTAAACAAGCCAAAAACATGCCAAATCAACATCCTAAGTGCCTAACCAATGTATCTTCATTGATACCACAAGTATATACAATTATACATCTAAATGAAACTTCAATCACAACTTTTCAAATTATCAAATCTATCACCTAACCAATATAATTAACCTAAGCACCACATACACAACATTCTATAAACACATATCATATTTTGCATAAACACATTTTACCTCATTCACACATATCACATAAATTTAGATGTATCATATAGGTTAACAATTTACATTCAAGATCATACTTAACAATTTACATATCCAAAACATTAGTAATAACATACAAGCCTAATACATGCCGTATAATCCGAAATGACCGTTCCAAAAACTATTGAAATTTATGGATAGTGTGACTTGAATGCCGATCCAATTGTTCAACCTTCCTAGTAACTACAAGAACAACAATAACACAAGTAAGCTCAATGAAGCTTAGTAAATTCGACGTTTCAAAATGATAAATCTTACCGAAGTAAGTATAACAATTCAAATAGTAATAGTACAACAATGAATGTTCCCTGTAATCCACAATCTCAACTAATAAATCATGAATGCTCAATTAGATACTCAAATATATGGAAAATCTATGAAAATTACCCAACAAGTTACCTTACCGAGATTTTCAATTCGATGAATGACTTATGAATAAGAGTACATCGATAATCCAACCAAAACACACCAGATTCTCATAAGGGCCAATCCATCGTAAACACACCAATGCTCCTAAGAGCTAATCCTTCTGAAACACACTAATGCTCATAAGAGCTAATCCCTCCGAAACACACAAATGCTCATAAGAGCTACTCCAATCGAAACGCACCAAAACAGAGAGTATAACACGAGAGTTTGCAAAAAATGTTGAACCTCGGTCCACTTGAAAAATAGTCTCCACAAAAATCTCCACTCCAATCCATCATAACACACCTTATCTCGAGTGTACTGTACCCCGTGTTCAATCCAATCCAAACATCAAATTCAATAACATTTCTCAAATAACCTTTCATCATCAATAATTAAATATATCTATTGTACCATTTTATATTATTCAAAAATTCATATAAATGTTAAATTTTAAACTGTACGAACTTACCTGGACTGAATTGTAGTAGTTGCAGAAGTTTAGGGATTATTCTATAATTTTTCCTTTTCCACGAGTATTAACTAGATCTTGATCTAATATGTAAAATTTCTAAATTATCAACTTACTTTTCACATTCCAATTTATTTTACATGTTATACCCTTTTATTTTTTTGAATTTACATAATTACCCTAAAATTTTACAATTTTTACAATTTAGTCCTTCAACCCAAAATCATCAAATTACCCGTTTTTCTTAATTCAAAATTATAGCTGAATATACTAGGCACTTTTTCAGTCCTTTCTAAACAACAAATTCACTATCAATTCCTAAAAGTTTGACATTTTCACAATTTAATCCTAAAATCAAAATCTAACAAAAATCACTTCACAAAATCATCAAACAACACAACAAAAGCTTCAAATACAAGTTTATCATAAAAAAAAAATCAAGATTCATCAATGGATAATTTTAAAATTTTTAACTAATTCAAAAACGAAGGTACGAGCTAGCTGGACCTAATTGTAACTAGCTCAAAAACATAAAAATACAAGAAATGGAATCAAAATGGACTTACATGCAAGAGTTAACAATGGATGAACATCCAATTTGAGTTCCTATGGTGTTTCGGCAAGATGAATTGAAAAGATGAAGAAGAATGTCTTTTTCTTCCTTTAATTTTATTTTGAGTTTACAAAATTTACCATTTTGGCATTAAAACATGTAATATTTTATAATTTAAATACATAATGTCGTCCAATGTCAATACTAAGGACAATTTACTACATTGGTCCTTTATAATTTAATAATTAAGCCCTTAAATCACCAACATGCTATAATTTCTAAATTTTACATATTTTGCAATTTAGTCCTTTTTATTTAATTAACTATCTAAACGTTAAAATTTCTTAACCAAATTTTAATACGACTCTAATGACTCTATAAATATTGTAAAAAAAATATTTACAAGTCGACAGGATAAATTTGTGGTCCCAAAAGCACTGCTCCATCACCACTGAAAATCGGGCTGTAACAACTCTCCCCCTTAGGAAATTTCATCCTCGAAATTGTTACATGAAAATAGATTGAGATACTGTAGATTCATCGGTTACATTGTTTCTCAGGTAGCTTCTTCTGTACCATGACAATGCCACAAGAATTTTAATAACGGTACTCGTTTATTCTGCGGTTCTTTGACTTCCTAAGCCAAAATTTTCACTGGTTCCTCAGAATACGTCATATCTGGCTGTAATTCAATCTCGCTATGAGGAATCACGTGTGAAGGATCAAATTTGTACCATTTCAGCATTGAAACACGGAATACATTATGAATTTTCTTGAGTTCAGAGGGCAAAGCTAATTTGTAAGCTACAGGGCCGATTCTTTCAACAATCTTATACGGCCTATTAAATCTAGGACTCAACTTTCCTTTCTTGCCAAAACGTAGTACTTTTTTCCACAGAGAAACTTCTAGAAATACTCAATCACCAACAACAAATTCTATATCTTTTCTTTTCAGATCCGTGTATGATTTCTTACGATCAGATGCAGCTTTCAAACAATCTCGAATAATTCAAACTTTGTCTTTAGTTTCTCGGATCAAATAAATTCCCACCATTTTAGATTCATTCAATTCAGACTAATACAACGGTATTTTACACTTTCTTCTGTAAAAGGGCTTCAAACGGTGCCATTTTATGCTAGATTGACAGCCATTACTATAAGCAAATTCAGCTATCGGTAGATGCTTTTCCCAACTACCTTCAAACTAGAGTATACAACATCTCAGCATATTTTTCATATCTGTATCACTCGTTCAGACTGCATGTCTGTTTGAGGGTGAAATGCTGTACTGAAATTGAGTTTAGTGCCCAACGCCTCATGATGTAACAACCTAATTTTGGGGCTAGTCGGAATAATGGTTTTGGGACCACTAATCCAAGTTTGAAGAAAATTATTTTCAAAATATTTTATGAATTATAGCATGAAAGTAAGGTTGCAAAGAAATTTTGGTGCTTTAATTTTAGCAATTGTGTGCTTAATTGTGAAAAAGGACTAAATCGCATTAAATGCAAAAGTATTGTTTTACAAGCAAAAGGTGTCTAATAGCCGCAGATTTTAATTAGAGGTCTTTAATATGCAAATATACCTTTCTAAAGTTAATAGTTGTGTAACACCCCTTACCCGAACTCTATGCCGGAACTGGGCACGAGGCATTACCTGACTTAACTTGCTTGATCATTCCACTTTAGGCTATAATAATTCTCACCAATTTAAAACTTTTCATTCACCAACGTAACATCCCTATCATGGGACAAAGAGACCCTTTACACCCGCTCGAGATGTCGCAGAACCAAACTGGAACTTTTCAATCACTTAGAAAATTTTCACCTAATAGGGGCCACACGCCCGTGTGAAATGGGACACCCCCGTGTGGGCAGGCCATGTGGTCACACATGCCCATGTCCCTACCCCATGTGGGATTTATTTTCATTTCGAACCTACAGGGGTTTTCACACGACTGGAAACACGCCCGTGTGCTCCACACGTCCTAGACACGCCCGTGTCCTCGCCCGTGTGTAAATACTTGGGTATTCTGTTTGTGATGTCAGCAGCCTCATAAGGGTCACACAGCCTAGACACACGCCCGTGTGGCTAGCCAATGGTCGACACTGACTTACAACACTAACATGCAGGGGACACACGTCCAAGTCACACCCATGGGGCTGACCGCGTGTCTCACACGGCCTAGACACACGCCCGTGTGTCTACCCGTGTGGACCAATTTAAGACTATTTTCCAAGCCATTTAGCCACCCTAACTTGCTTATAATCATACACCATCACACAACATTTTCAAATCATCAAGTATAACACTTGAATTAACACATTTGATTCATGAAAATGAAGTATTCATCCTATACACGAGGGAGAACTATTTCCAGTACAATTATAATCGACGTAAGGCATCATCTATGGCTATACGCAACCGAATCATGAACACTCTTAGGCCAACACATTTGGCTATATCAACTTTAAAAAGATCCCTATACATGCCATAACTCATAAAGACTTGAAACCTCATACCAAGTGTCTGCTCGATAGTGTGAAAACATCTCCGGCAGTCTCCAACCCGAGCTAGTTAAGCTAACCTACAAGAGATGGGAAAAGAAAAGGAGTAAGCAATAATGCTTAGTAAGTTCATATGCAAATAATAATCAACTGTTGATATTCATATGATTATACTCAATCACAAGGTATTATAATGAGTTTTACTCTCAACTCATGGTTACCTATTCAATCATTCACAATGCTTACTCATTCTATCTCTTACCACGTTCTAACCATATAACGAGCATAATGCTCTAGCATATATCCCCTGCACTTATACCACAATTTCTCATGATGCTACACATCATAATTTATCACTAAACCACTCACAATGCCAGATTACTCGGTGGTTTCGCACTTAGCCCACCATCAATCTTTAATAGGGTGGTAACGCACATAGCCCACCAAATAGATAGTTATGATGGTATCGCGCATAGCCCATCGTAGATAAGTAATAAGGTGGTAACGCAAACAACCCATCATTAATAATATTGTCGATGGTATCACACTCAGCCCATCACTAACAACGAATAAGGTGGTATCGCACATAGCCCACCATTATTATACATTCCTGGATATTTATCCACATACATTTCCCTAATTCAAATGTTCATCCGGGAACATCCTAACACACTATTATTCTTACTTAGATTTCTACAATAATCATTTGCTTTCACGCAATGCATTTATAAATACAACATATGCAATTAGGATGCATCATTCATACGTAACTTACCATGGGTTCATCATATACAGAATTCACCCTAAATGAGTTCTGTCACATACCTGTATCTATCATGGTATGATCACAAACTTCATTTTTTTTTTCAACATACCTGTTGATTTATTCACAATACTAAAGAACATTTTTTGGATCTCATATATTTACATATAGTATCTTATCAACATCATACCCTCAATAGGGTCTCACATGAAATATCATATCGATGCCATATACCGGATATGGTCTTATACGAATTCTCACACCGAGGCCATATTCCAATATGGTCTTACACGGGACCTTTATTATCATCATATGGTGCTATTTGCATTTCCAACTAGTTTTAGATTAAATTAAGACTTTCATTTCTTGACATCCCGTCAAAATGTATTTAACGTTTACATGGAGGCAATAAACTATTCATACAACATCGAAACATTAAATACTTCACTTAGAGTTGCACAATTTAGCACATGAACTTACCTCGACACCGAAAAGGGTAAAAAGGAATCTATTTGCCCACATTTCTCTTTTCTCCCGTTCTAGGTCCGAATCTCGTTTTCTTTGACCTAGAACAATAGAATTTACTCATTTAATCACTTATAAATCATAATACATCATAATCCACACTTAGGCAAAAATAACTATTTTGCCCTTATACTTTGGCAAAATTACGATTTTGCCCCTAGGCTCGTAAAACACTTTTCATCACATTTTCCTATTAGACAAGCCTAGCTGAACATTTAATCTTCTTACAACAATTCACAATTCCAACTATTTCATGCATTAATGAACAAACTATAACATTTGCATCTTAGTCCTAATTAGGTGTTTTCATGACAACACCTTTCATAAAAGTTGTTTCTCATCTTCCCAACTTTCATTTTCTTCCATAAAAACTCAGCAACCAATATAAACTCTCTCATGGAAAATCCCTAGTGTAATAGTTCGGTTTAGACCTAGTCAGAACAGTGGTTTCGGAACCACAAATCTGAGTCAGTAAAATATTTAAATATTATTTTCTGTGCTCTTGATATGTGATTAAGCATGTGTTAAACTTTCGTGAGTTAATTTGTCTATTTGTATGCTTAATTAGAGAAAAGGGCTTAATTGCATAAAAGGAAATTTTGATGGTTAAATGTGAAAGTATCAAATTGTTGATGTTTTTATAATGTGAAGTCCTTTATAGGCAGTAAGCATATTAATGAAGTAAGTGGATGATAATGGTCACAAATGACCTTGTGTGCATATGTTATATATATTATTATGAAAGGTTAGTTTTGTACATTAATAATTAAGTTAATTATAATAAAAACAAAGCTTGAAATTAGCCATTACATGTGTTCATCCACCGAAAATAAGAATAAAGAAGAAGGGTATGAGTTCCTTTGATTTTTGACACCTATTTGGCTTGATTAAGGTAAGTTTTAACTTCAATTTTTGATAATTTCTATGTTTTTGCAATCGTTGCTTTATAAACTTTGAAACCCATGTTTTAATTTTAAGAATAGATGATGATTTTGAAATGTGTTTTTGATGAACACATGAGCTTTGGAACATTTGGTGATGAAATATGGAATATATGTGTCTGATTAGCATATTTTGTCTTTGGAGTTTTGTTGGTTTTGAGTAATTTGGTGATAATTGAGAAAATGATTATTTGAGGGACTAAATTGTGAATTTGATAAAATGTATGGATTTGTATGAGATGCATGAATATTCGGATAAGCATGGGTATATGATAATTTTGTGTAATTTTTAATTTTGTGAAATAGGGACTAAAATGTCCACATGTGAAAATGTGAGGACTAAATTACAAATTGCCCTAAATATGTGTATTTGGGTTGAATTGAATAAAGTAGTGAGTAAAAGGGTTAAATTTGAATATGTATAGATCAAGAACCGAAGAAAACAGAATTAGATCGCGGGAAAGCGAAAGTAGTTGAATAATCGAGTTCGATCGAATATCCGAAATTCGAGGTAAGTCGATATACAAATAAATGTATTTGCTTTGAATTATTTGAGTATGTATATGATATTTGAATTGCTATGACTTTCCATTGAGATGTAATGTATGTGAAATAGGAGTTACGAATAAGTAGACAAGTTGATAATGTCTGAGAAGTCTCGATTGAACCTAGGAATAGATAGGTGTTTGTTATGTGATATCATGTAAGACCACGTCTGGGACGTTGGCATTGATTCAAGATTTCGTTTCAGGTATTAGATTCCAAATGGTTCAACAGGCAAATTCGAGATACGAATGACTATGAGATTTGTATATTCATTTCAGGTATGTTTGATATGTACACTAAGTGTGCATGAAGGGTAAGTATCTATGTGAACTTACTAAGATGAATATGTGAAAATATGCTTGAATGAGCTATGGGTATATATGGTATTTGAGTTGACGAATTTGGTATGATAAGGCTAAGCATATGAGCCAAAGAATATGAGATGAAATTGCTATGAGAATTATAAATGAAATCTTATCTAATTGATTATGTATATTTTATACTAAGTTTATTTGTATATGGCTTACTAAGCTTTGAAAGCTTACTTTATGTGTGTTTGCTCTGTTTTATAGATTGTCGAAGATACTGAAGGCTCGGGATCGTTGAGGATCGTCATCACACTATCTAGCTCAATTTGGTACCTTTTAAATATGTATATAGTTAGATATGGCATATATAGGCTAGTCATTTTGGTTGTGTTCGAAATGTGTATAATAGCCATGAGATGTGGCAAATTAAGTATTGGTAATATGTTTGGGCATATATGAAAATTGATACATGTTTTGGTATGGCTAGATAGCTAACGGAATGGTCAAAGATTTGGTAAGTTATGAATGCATTGTGAGTATGTATGTTTGAGAAAAGAAATGAGTTTGAATATGAAGAATTGTTGATTGTTTGACATGTTTTGGATATCAAGTGTATATGAAATGAATTGGTAATTTGCTTGTAGGGATTGACCCTTATGTGGGTGGCATTTTGGCCTTGCAAATGGCCTGTTTTGCCTTCACGGTTGTGGCACACGGGCGTGCTTAGTGGTTGTAGGATTAAGTTAGTAGCTAGCCCAAGTGTGCACGGCCATGGTACATGAACATGCCTGGTAGCCGTGTGAATAAGTCAGTATCTTGCCTAAGAGTACACGGCCATGACACACGGGCGTGTCTGGTGGCCGTGTGGATAAGTTAGTATTCAAGCTCTGTTTGGCACGGCCAAGACACATGGGTACGTCTGGTGTCCGTAGAAGACACATGGCCTGCCCACACGGGCATCTGGCCTTCATAACTTAGAAAAGTTTTAAATTTTCGAGAACTTTCAAATATGTTCTGTAACACCCTTAACCCGAAACCATCGTTGGATTAGGGTAAAAGGTATTATCGGACAATAGAATCATTTCACAACCCATTTACGACACATAGTCATTCATCGTCATAATATATCAAACATAAACAAATAATCCCTTTTTAAGGCGTATAAGACCTTAAACACATGCTAGGGAGGGGTCAGGACTAAACCTAAACACGTATAGAAACTTCTCAAAATTTAAAACTTTTCTAAGTTACAGGGCTTACACGCCCGTGTGAGTACGCCGTGTGCCTTCCACGGCTAATAGACACACCCGTGTGTCCTTTCCATGCCCTATCCTGACTACACTCCCATGGCCACCAAGCACGCCCGTGTGCCTTGGCCGTGGACTATCCTTACTTGGCCCCCACGGTCACAAAGCACGCCCATGTACCCTGACCGTGGTCGATCCTGCCAAAACCAACATGGTTATCCAGCACCCCTGTGCTAAGGCCGTGTACTACTAGGCCATATACTGACTTACACCCACGGTCACCAGGCACGCCCGTGTGCCATGACCGTATGACATTATAGGTCATTTGCAAGACCCAAAATGGTCAATCACTACAAGCACACTTAAGTATGTTTATACATACATTTTGGCAACCATTTCCTATCATATGATCAATCTATCAACTCATACAAACTCAATTTTAATCATATCAACTTATAAGCTAACATATACAATTTGAACACATTC
Organism: Gossypium australe; assembly: GCA_005393395.2. Lineage (NCBI taxonomy): Eukaryota > Viridiplantae > Streptophyta > Magnoliopsida > Malvales > Malvaceae > Gossypium > Gossypium australe. The sequence goes on from CM016616.1 coordinate 40,277,815, forward strand.
AATACTAAACATTATTCCTTCTCAATTTCACTAAATCATACTAGCTTTTTATCAACACAAAGTTACCATTCACAAGTCAATTTCTCAACTCACAATCCATACCAAAAGATGCATCATATATCAAAGCCATTCATGCTCAATGCCATCATATATCTAGCCACATCACATGGCTATTTACACATCTCAAATATGTCTCAAAATAACTAGCCTATACATGCCATATTCCAACTATGTACATCTATCCAAAGGTACCCAAAATAGTTTGCCTATAGTGTGATTAAGAAGCTGACGATCCCTAGATCTGAGCTAGCTTTACTAACACTGCAAAGCAGAGAAACAAATCACACAGTAAGCTTTCCAAAGCTTAGTAAGTTCGTAATAAAATACATTAAATCAAAACATATCATCACATAGATTATTTCAAATCTAATATCTCATATCATCCAAAGCTAATAATTTCAATTAACCTTCCATAAACTTATTCGTAATTTCATTAACCACATAGGTTCCAAACGTACCTTAGCCAACACTTAGTTGTCAAATATTTATGCTGCTCAGTACTCATGAATCACTTCGATCAACATTCGTCCCTTCTTCAGTTTATTCGCACACTTAGTGCCTAAATAGTTAACCAAAGCTTAATTAGCATCGCACACTTAGTGCATCCATATCAAACCGATTTTGAATCGGTATCGCACACACAGTGCTAACCACAAAGCCAAAGCTTATATTACTACGCACACATAGTGCTATTTATCTTGGTCACATTTCCAAATATGCACACTTAGTGCCATTTAATTCAATCTATCACATAGCATTTACATTTCAATAAAATCATACCATTCATTCCATAACATTAAACACAATTAAATACACGTACTATGTCCGAACTTACCTCGGATGTCAAAATACCGAAATGGTCGATTAATCGAGCACTTTCTCTTTGCCTCGATCTTGATCCGGACCTCTCCTCTCTTGGTCTATACACATTCAAATTCAATCCATTCAATCACCAACTCATTCAATTTAGTCTACACATACACATTTAGGGCATTTTACAAAATAGCCCTCACATTTTCACATTTCGACACTATAGTCCCTAATTCACAAAATCATCAAATTCACAAGATTTCACCTAACACAAGCTTAGCCGAATTTTGCTTGTGTTCATACAAACCCTCACACTTCATTTATTTCATATTTTAATCCTTCAAAATGCTATTTTCTCAATTTAGCCCTAATTAGCTAAATTCATCAAAACTCCAAGAACAAAACATGTTCATTAAACACATATCTTTCATTTAACACTAACACTCATCACAAAGCTCACCATTTCATCAATGGCACATTTCATAAACATCATCAATTCACAAAATTTAAGCATGGGTTTTAAAGAGCACAAAGCAACAATCACAAAACATAGAAATTATCATAAACCGAGCTCAAACATACCTTGAATCAAGCTCAACTCTAGCCGAAATTTCAAAGCTTTTCTTCCTTCTTTTCTTTTCAAATTTTCGGTGGGTGAAAGATGAACACTCATCAATTTTTCATGCTTTTGTTTTAGTATTAATACCTTATTAAACATTTTACAAATTTGTCCTTTTAATAAACATATAAGACAAATTAGCATTATGGTTACCTAGTCATTTAACACCCCACTATCTTAACAATGGTTTATTAACAACATAAGGCCTCCTCCTTAAAAAGCCATCAACATTTAAGTACTTATAATTCAGCACATAGCTTTTACTCTATACGCGATTAAGTCCTTTCTCTTAATTCGACACACAAACGATCAAATTATCACACAGAATTTTCACACAGACTGTATCACATACTATTCACATAGAAGATAACATTAAATTAACATTCCGACCTCAGATTTGTGGTCTCGAAACCACTATTCTGACCAGGGTCTAAACCAGGTTGTTACAACTCTCCCCCTTAGGGATTTTCATCCTCGAAAATCTTACCAGTGAATAATTGTGGATGTTTCCCTCTCATAACGTTCTCAGGCTCCCACGTAGCCTCTTCAATTCTGTGTTTGTGCCATAATACTGTTACTAAAGAAATTTTCTTATTTCTCAACTCTTTGGTCTCTCGTGCTAAAATTCGGATCGGTTCCTCACTATACGACAAATCTGACTAAATCTCAATCTCAGTAGGAGCAATCACATGAGACGGGTCTGATCTGTACCGTCATAACATCGACACATGAAACACGTTATAAATCTTTTCAACTCAGAGGGTAATCTCAATCTATAAGCAACTGGCCCAACTCATTCAATAATCTCATACGGTCCGATGAACCTCGGACTCAGCTTGCCCTTCCGACCAAATCAAAGTATTTTCTTCCACGGAGACACTTTCTAGAACACTTTATCACCAACCTTAAATTCGATATCTTTTCGTTTCAAATTTGCATAAGACTTCTGACGATCTGAGGCTGCTTTCAAACTATCACGAATTACTTTCACTTTCTGCTCAGTCTCTTTTATAAGATCAACCCCATGAATCTTGTTCTCACTCAACTCGATCCAATACAATGGAGTTCGACACTTTCGACCGTAAAAAGCTTCATATGGTGCCATTTTGATACTAGATTGATAACTATTGTTATACGCAAACTCAATCAATGATAAATGCTTTTCCCACATACTTTCAAATTCAAGTGTGCAACATCTCAGCATGTCTTCGAGGATCTGAATGATTTGCTCGGATTGACCATCCGTTTGCGGATGAAAAGTAGTACTGAAATGCAATTTCGTGCCTAAACCATCTTGCAATTTCTTCCAAAATCGCGAGGTAAATCTCGGATCTCTATCAGACACTATAGATAACTGTACTCTGTGCAATCTCACAATCTCATCGATATACAGTTCAGCTAACTTATCTAAAGAATAATCGGTTCTCATCAGAATGAAATGAGTTGACTTCGTCAATCTGTCCACTATCACCTAGATTGCATCTTTCTTACTCGAAGATAAGGGCAAACCCGACACAAAGTCCATCGTAATTCTCTCCCATTTCCACTTAGTAACAAACCATACGGAACTTGATGTTCAGCCTTAACTTGCTGACAAACTAAACACTTCGACACAAAGTCAGAAATGTCTCTTTTCATGCCATGCCACCAATAGAACTGTTTCAAATCATTATCCATCTTTGTACTCCCCGGATGCATAGTTAAATGACTATTGTGAGCTTCATTCAAAATCATTGAAATTAACTCTAAATTTCTTGGAACATAAATCCGATCTCTAAATCGCAAATAATCTTCGCCATCTACTCGAAATTCTGATTCAACATTTGATTCACACAGAATTCGTTTAGTCATCATTTCAACATCCCTTTTCTGGGCATCACAAATCTGCTGTACGAACATCGGCTTAACTTTCAACTCAGCTATAATTGCACTATCATCACACAGATCTATCTGATTACTCACAGCTTGCAAAGCATATAACAATTTTCGACTCAAGGCATCAGCTACCACATTAGCCTTACCCTGGTGGTAATCTATCACAAGTTCATAGTCTTTCAACAATTCTAACCATCTTCTCTGTCGCAAGTTCAAATCTTTCTGAGTCATCAAATACTTTAAACTCTTATGATCAGTATAAATATGACATTTTTCACCAAATAAGTAGTGACGCCAAATCTTTAACGCAAACACAATCGCGGCTAACTCAAGGTCATGCATCGGGTAATTCCTTTCGTGTGATTTTAACTGTCTCGAGGCATAAGCAATGACTTTCCCTTCTTGCATCAGCACACAGCCCAAACCATTCAACGATGCATCACTGAAAATTATGAACTCTTTGCCTGATTCGGGTTGAATCAAAACTGGTGCTTCTGTTAACAACACTTTCAACTGCTCAAAACTCTATTGACATTTTTCTAACCACTCAAATCTAACATCTTTCTGTAACAACTTCGTCAACGGAGTCGCAATCATAGAGAAACCTTTCACAAACCACCTATAATATCCTGCTAGTCCCAAAAAACTACGAACTTCAGACATATTTCTCAGAGGCTTCCATTCCAAAATAGCAGAGATTTTACTCGGACCAACTCGTATCCCGGCAGCTGATACAACATGTCCCAAAAAAACCTACCTCACGCAACCAAAATTCACATTTGCTAAACTTTGCATACAACTATTTCTCACATAGAGTTTGTAGCACGATTCTCAAATGCTCAACATGTTGCGTCTCATTACACGAATAAATCAAAATATCATCAATAAACACCACCACGAAGCGATCCAATTACGGTCTGATATTCAATTCATCAAATCCATAAATACTGCAGGAGCATTTGTTAGTCCGAATGGCATCACTAAGAATTCGTAATGTCCGTACCTTGTTCTGAAAGTAGATTTCGGCACATCAGATTCTTTAACTCTTAACTGATAGTAGCCTGATCTCAAATCTATCTTAGAAACCACTGTAGCTCCTCTTAGCTGATCAAACAAATCATCAATATGAGGCAACAAATATTTGTTCTTTATCGTTACTTTATTCAACTATCGATAATCAATACAATTCTCATAGTTCCATCTTTCTTTTTCACAAATAACACAGGAGCTCTCCAGGGTGAGAAACTCGGTCGTGCAAATCCTCTGTCAGTCAATTCTTGCAACTGAGATTTTAGCTCTTTCAATTCTGTTGGTGCCATTCTATACGGAGCGATCGAAATGGGAGTGGTTCCCGGCTCTAATTCAATACGAAATTCCACTTTCTGAATTGGAGGTAATCCCGGTAGCTCTTCAGGAATCATATCTGGAAACTCACCTACTACAGGCACGGATTCAACTTTCTTTTCTGACACTTTTGTATCAATCACGTATGCCAAATAAGCTTCACACCGTTTTCTCACATAATTCATAGCTTTCATCGCAGATACAACAGCTGGTAGTCCTTTCATATCACTAGACTCAATTTGAACTAACCCACCATTCTGACTCTTCAACTCAATACTCTTTCTCTTGCAATTCATGATGGCATTATGCAAAGTAAGCAATCCATACCCAGAATTATGTCAAATTCATCAAATGGTAGCAACATTAAATTGACCGAAAAACATATATCACGAAACATCAATGGGCAATTCTTGCACACCTTATCCACCAAAACACACTTGCCTAAGGGGTTCGATACTCTAATCACGAATTTAGTAGACTCAACAGGTAGAGTCTTATTCAATACTAAATTCATACACACATAGGAATGAGTTGATCCTAGATCTATCAAAGCAATGACATCAATATCAAATAAAGTGAAAGTACCGGTGATGATGTCTGGAGATGATGCTTCCTCTCGTGCACGTATAGCATAGGCTCGGGCAGGTGCTCTCGCTTCTAACCTCATTACTGTATCAGTTATCCCTTTCTGGCACTCACTCACATTTATGGTGCTTCTGGGTGGTCTACCCCTAGCTGTCACATTACTCGGTCTTTCATTCTGAACATTTTCTTCTTCGACCATCTTTGGACAATATCGAATAAAATGATCTCGGGATCCACACTTATAGCATGTTCTGTTGTTATACTTGCCCCAGCACTCTCCCACATGTCGTCTTCCTCACTGTCTGCATTCAGGTTTGTTACTCTTAATGCTATCAACACTTGATTCATTCGGAGCTTGAATTCGTAAACCAGTACTTTGTTTTGAAAGATCTCTACTTGGATGTCCAAACGAAACATTTGAATGATTGCTTGCATCTCTATATCTCTTTGTAGAAGGTTGAGAAAATTTATTCATCGATCTCTTTCTTTCATCACGAGCTTCAGAATCAACTTTCTTCTTTTCTTTACTGAGTTCCTCGGCTTTGCATGCTCTTTCAACTAATACAACAAATTCGTTTATATCGAGTATCCCAACCAACAACTTAATGTCTTCATTCAATCCCTCTATGAAACGTTTGCACATGGTAGCTTCAGTCGAAACACATTCTCTCACGTATTGACTCAATCTTATGAATTCTCGCTCGTACTCAGTAACAGACAAACGACCTTGTTTCAGTTCTAGAAACTCTTTACGTTTCTGATCAATGAAGCGTTGACTGATATACTTCTTTCTAATCTCAGCTTGATAGAAGTCCCAAGTGATTCTCTCTCTCGGAACCATAGATATCAATGTTTTCCACCAGTTATAAGCCGTGTCTCTCAACAAGGAAACTACACACTTAATGCACTCATCAGGATTCAACGACATCTCATCAAAAACTCGAATTGTATTCTCGAGCCAAAACTCGGCCCGCTCAGCATCATCATCAATCGTGGCCCTAAACTCTTCAGCCCTGTACTTCCGTATCTTGTCTACAAGTGGTTTATTCAATCTGATCGGATCTACAATTTGTGGCACATCAGGTACTTGTGGGGGTGGAGGTTGTGGAGTAGTCGGATTTGTTCGAACGAACTCCGTAAACCAATCGCTCATCATTCGGAAGAAGGCTTGCTTAACCTCTCCTCCCTCAACACTATCATTCGGCCTAGATGTGGCCGGCGCTGTCCCTTGAGCGGGAGCAGGCGCATTACTCTCTACATCGTCAGCAATTTCTCGATCGAGATCCATTACTATATAAAAACACATTTTCAATTGTCAAAATTCATCACACTATCACAATCATATAATATGACATGTATAACTAGACTCACACACGCTACGTTAGTCCAAGAATCGACTAAATCGTAGCTCTGATACCAATAAAATGTAACACCCTTAACTCGAAACCGTCGCCGGATTAGGGTCAAAGGCATTACCAAACAATAGAATCATTTCATAACCCATTTACGACACAAAGTCATTCATCCTCATAATATATCAAACATAAACAAATAGTCCCATTTTAAGGCGTATAAGACCTTAAACACATGCTAGGGAGGGGTCGGGACTAAATCGAAACACATACAAAAACTTCTCAAAATTTAAAACTTTTCTAAGTTATAGGGCTTACACGCCCGTGTGGGCAGGCTGTGTCCCTTCCACGGCTAATAGACATACCCGTGTGTCCTTCCCGTGGTTTATCCTGATTACACTCCCACGGCCACCAAGCACGCCCATGTGTCTTGGCCGTAGACTATCCTAACTTGGCCCCCACGGTTACAAAGCACGCCCGTGTACCCTGACCGTGGTCGATCCTGCCAAAACCAACACCGTTATCCAGTACCCTCGTGCTAAGGCCGTGTACTACTAGGCCATATACTGACTTACGCCCACGGTCACAGGCACGCCCGTGTGCCATGACCGTGTGACATTATAGGTCATTTGCAATACCCAAAATGCCACCCACTTAGGGTCAATCACTACAAGCACACTTAAGTATGTTTATACATACATTTTGGCAACCATTTCCTATCATATGATCAATCTATCAACTCATACAAACTCAATTTTAAGCTAACATATACAATTTGAACACATTCAATACTAAACATTATTCCTTCTCAATTTCACTAAATCATACTAGCATTTTATCAACACAAAGTTACCATTCACAAGTCAATTTCTCAACTCACAATCCATACCAAAAGATGCATCATATATCAAAGCCATTCATGCTCAATGCCATCATATATCTATCCACATCACATGGCTATTTACACATCTCAAATATGTCTCAAAATAACTAGCCTATACATGCCATATTCCAACTATGTACATCTATCCAAAGGTACCCAAAATAGTTTGCCGATAATGTGATTGAGAAGCTGACGATCCCCAGATCTGAGCTAGCTTTACTGACATTACAAAGCAGAGAAACAAATCACACAGTAAGCTTTCCAAAGCTTAGTAAGTTCGTAACAAAATACATTAAATCAAAACATATCATCACATAGATTATTTCAAAATCTAATATCTCATATCATCCAAAGCTAATAATTTCAATTAACCTTCCATAAACTCATTCGTAATTTCATCAACCACATAGGTTCCAAATGTACCTTAGCCAACACTTAGTTGTCAAATATTTATGCTGCTCAGTACTCATGAATCACTTCGATCAACATTCGTCCCTTCTTCAGTTTATTCGCACACTTAGTGCCTAAATAGTTAACCGAAGCTTAATTAGCATCGCGCACTTAGTGCATCCATATCAAACCGATTTTGAATCAGTATCACACACACAGTGCTAACCACAAAGTCGAAGCTTATATTACTCCGCACACACAGTGCTTTTTATCTTGGTCACATTTCCAAATACGCACACTTAGTGCCATTTAATTCAATCTATCACATAGCATTTACATTTCAACAATATCATACCATTCATTTCATAACATTAAACACAACTAAATACACGCATTATGTTCGAACTTACCTCGGATGTCAAAATACCGAAACGGTCGATTAATCGAGCACTTTCTCTTTGCCTCGATCTTGATCCGGACCTCTCCTCTCTTGGTCTATACACATTCAAATTCAATCAATTCAATCACCAACTCATTCAATTTAGTCCACACATACACATTTATGGCATTTTACAAAATATCCCTCACATTTTCATATTTCAACACTTTAGTCCCTAATTCACAAAATCATCAAATTCACAAAATTTCACCTAACACAAGCTTAGCCGAATTTTTCTTGTGTTTGTACAAACCCTCACATTTCATTTATTTCACATTTTAATCCTTGAAAATGCTATTTTCTCAATTTAGCCCTACTTAGCTAAATTCAGCAAAACTCTAAGAACAAAACATGTTCATTAAACACATATCTTTCATTTAACACTAACACTCATCACAAAGCTCACCATTTCATCAAGGGCACATTTCATAAACATCATCAATTCACAAAATTTAAGCATGGGTTTTAAAGAGCACAAAGCAACAATCACAAAAACATAGAAATTATTAAAAATCTAGCTCAAACATACCTTGAATCAAGCTCAACTCTAGCCGAAATTTCAAAGCTTTTCTTCCTTCTTTTCTTTTCAAATTTTCAGTGGGTTAAAGATGAACACTCATCAATTTTTCATGCTTTTGTTTTAGTATTAATACCTTATTAAACATTTTACAAATTTGTCCTTTTAATAAACATATAAGACAAATTAGCATTATGGTTACCTAGTCATTTAACACCCCACTATCTTAACAATGGTTTATTAACAACATAAGGCCTCCTCCTTAAAAAGCCATCAACATTTAAGTACTTATAATTCAGCACATAGCTTTTACTCTATACGCGATTAAGTCCTTTCTCTTAATTTGACACACAAACGATCAAATTATCACACAGAATTTTCACACAGACTGTATCACATACTATTCACACAGAAGATAACATTAAATTAACATTCCGACCTCAGATTTGTGGTCTCAAAACCACTATTCTGACCAGGGTCTAAACCGGGTTATTACATGTTCGGTTTAGTCCTGAGCCTATTCTGAAGTATGATTAAGGTCTCGTTGATCTATAAAAAGGGACACTTTGACTGAGATTGATGAATTGTAATACTAAATGTCTGTAAAAGTTTTCGATCTGTCCGGTAACGCCTTTAACCCTAATCCAACGACGGTATCTGGTTGTGGGTGTTACACCCAGACTTTCAACCATAGTGCAATTTAGTCCCCTCATTAGCTAGCTTAAGTTTTGGGGACTCCAAAAGCACAAAAATTAACAACTAAAACCATCAAAACCACTTATTTGTAGAGAAAATGAGTTGCTGAAATTTTCAAGCTTTCAAAGCCCTCCCTTTGTTGATATTTTCGGTTGGATAAGAAAACAAAATGAAAAGATGATAGCCTTGGTTTATTTCATCTTATTTATTCATTTTGTCAACTAATATCACCTACTATTGACCAAAATAAATGCTCTTGTCCCCTATGCATACTATGGCCGGCCAACTCACTTAAACCAAGGCCAAATTGCACATTTGGGACCTCCAATTAATATTCTATAGCTATTTGGCACCTCTAGCAAACAAAATAGAACTTTCGCACTTTATGCGATTTAGTCCTTTTTCGCGATTAGGCATAAAATTGCTAAAATTAAGGCACTAAAATTTCCATGCCTCTTTATAAACATGTTATAGCACATAAAATAACATGAAAATAATTTTCTCTAACCTCGGATTAGTGATCCCGAGATCACTGTTCTGACTAGCCCTTAAATCGGGCTGTTACAATTCTCCCCCTTTAGAGATTTTCGTCCCCAAAAATCTTACCAGGAGAAGTTGCTTTCAACATTCCTAAAACGTTTCCACCAACTCTTCAAAATCACAAATCGATTTATCCTTACGTTTCTCTCGCCAACAACCTTTAAGCTGAAGTACACAAGATCGAAGCACAACTTTGGAACTTAGATTACTCTTTCTCCAGGGCACATATACTCAGTAATCTAACAATTGTGAACTCTGCACAGATCAACTTGATCATTCGAATCTTTATAGCATAATTCCCTACAATTCGGATGACATCCCCCTCCTTGGGAATCAGGTCACTACGAAATTGAAATCTATTGTATTTATCTCACTTCCTCACTAGGATATTCACTGACTGTAATAGTCCTGACTTGAACACTCTGAAAATTCAGCTTTTAGCGGCCAACTACTTCTGATCATAAACTCAATCACATCATGAAATGTACTCAATTATCAAAACATTTACGCATATAACTGCACTTTTTCTTATTCTTGCATGAGTGGACATGCTATTACTAAATCTCATACCAAAAATTATGTATAAGCTCTGAATTCATCAACATACAAATTCCATCTCAAGGTAACATCAACAACGGAAATCTTATCCGACCTAAATTTTAACGACTTAATCAAACTCACTCAGAGCTCATTTAGAATACCATTCACTATCTCACTTATGAACTCCTTTGTTTCGAAAGGAAGACTTGCTCTAGTCATTAACCTCGTTGAAACTAGGATATTACCCACTAAGGTCAATCAATTGACTATCTCTCATTGCTTAACAAGGATCTTACATCCAGACATCTACACTATGTCTACTATCAGAGAAGTATTTCAATAACTATACACACCATTGTAATAATTCAAGCCATTTTCATTATCTCATATTCAAATTTCCTGCAGCATTAGAAACTCTATCTCATTAGGATTCAGAAAACACGTGACGTTTTTCCACTACTCATATTATATCCTCAATTTCACAACTCAGACAGAAAAGTGATCGTCTCAGGATCACCAATCTAACAATCTCTTTCGACGTAATTCTAACCATTCAAAGATGTAAACTTCCTCTTTACACTCGAGTATTAAAACACCTTTCAATTATTCATTAGTACATCATACAAATTTAAAAACTCTTTTTCTCGATTCATACTAAATTCAATACTAAAACTTTCAATTAATAGTACATTTAATAACTTTCAACTTAACCATCTCGGTTAGAATATTTCAATGAGCATATCTCTGTATCATGCTCCCTCCTCATGTACACACAGAATTTATTCTCCTTATTGATTAATGCATAAATATACACATAACTCGAATCATATCTCAATACATCAATCTACTCTTTTCTCCACACTGGGAATATATTTTGAACACACTTTCATTTGAGTTTCTCTTGATATGCTAATCTAAAACCTTTACTATCGTCTTATCTCAAGATAGCAGGGACATCTCAATGGAATGCATTAACTTTATTCGGCTTACTAGAAAACCCATCGCAAAACATGAAACTTGTGATTTCACTACTTATACTAGAATTATCACCTTTTCTATGATCAAATTAAAAGCACAATCATAGTAGATATAGCTATCACAACTCGAAGAACACACACTTTAAAGATAACCATGATCAGCAAAAAAATAAGAGTAATCTCACATAAAATTTTAGCACCAACTTCCTCCTCAATGTACCATAGTAAAATTACGAAGAGATAAAGGAATGTCGATTTCAATTAACCAAATTGACAACCATTTTGTCTGATTTTACAGTCATCTAACATTCTCACACGATCACAATTTCATAAAAAGAACAATCAAATCACCCTTGAAGGGAAACGAATATTAATACATAATACTCAAAGAGATCATTATAATCCATTCAACTATTGTTGTCATGATCAAACACTTTCGCAGTTCGAATATTGTTTCTCTAACCATTTTCGTCGTCATAAACCCCTTGACTATTCCTTTCTCTAATGAACATCAGTTCGGAAGGATCTCGGTATGTACACACCTCAAGCTCCCTACTCAATTGAGTCAAATAGCCGAGGAAATTTTCTCTTTGCTCGAACATTGCATAATCAGTACGATCTTCAAAGCATTCAGATATTCTTCTCAAAACTATTTTAACCTTATAACTACCTTTATCTCTATATACATTACTAATTGTTTCGCCACTGAACTCTTTCATTTCATACCCATTAAGTTACTCAACTTAACTCTCATAAAAAAAATCTCATTGATAAACCGTAATTGTAACATATTTTAACCCACATTTAATATGCTTTTCGATGATGTATTCCTTGATTTATATAAAAAGGTGCTTGTAATCCTTTCTTTTTATGTCTTATACCCAGGAAAGCACCCGAGGATGAAAAGAACTCAAAACGGGCCCAAAACAGAGTAAACGGGCCTTAGTACAAAATTGACACGGCCTGGCCCAAAGCCCACACGGTCGTACCTCAACGATCACCTAGTGTCACGGGCCAGAATATAGAGCCCGTGACTGTGGCACAAATTGCACTCACGAAGGCCAAGCACTTAGACGAGGATCACTTAGTCCATGAAGACTGGCCCAAGTGCTTAGGGGAGGATCACTCGGTCCAAAAAGAATGGCCCAGTCCCGAGGGTTGGGAAAGACTCCCACCAGATGGAGGCATGTTCGGGCCACTCGAGAATTGATGGCAACCAAGGCCATCTCGGGAAATTAATAATAATAAAGTCTAGGGCGGACCTTACCTTGTAAAGATATAAAATTATATTGCCCATGCCTTGTAAAGATAGTATACTATTAAGCCCATGCTAGCAATCTCATCCGTCGATTGAGATTGATCTGGGCCGTTGGTGGTGGGGGAAGCTCCACTATAAATAGAGAGCCTTCCCCTCTGTTGTAAGGACCCCATTGAGTGTTTCATATTCTGTGTGAATAAGAATTCAGAGAGCTTTCACTCAAACTTCTCTCTCTCTCAAGTGTTCTTGCGATTTTGTGGCTTCTTTGTTTCTCTTTCGATATTGTCTTGCTTTGTTCCTCGTGAGTTCCTTAGACAAGGTCTGTGGGAACCTCGACTGTGGCGGAATAGGCTGACTTAGGCACTCTTTGACCCAAGAAGCTGCCTAAGGCCGCACGGATTGCTTGTGAAATCTCCAAGTCCGTGATAGTTGGTATCAGAGCCAGGTTTCAAAGACACCATCGAAAAATGTCGAAAGAAGTTGGTGAGATTGTGGAGGTGATGGAAACTCATGGGAGGGCTAGGAAAGCTAGCCGCTCGAGAGATATACTTTCGGCTTTGGAGGATCGTGTTGCCATCATCGAAGATTCCATGGGGGAAACCAAGGAGAGGATTGAGGATGTGGAAGATAAGCTTAATGACGGGTTGGAATCTATGCAAGAGCAGCTTAAAGAGTATGTACTGGAGTTTGTAAAAAAACTATCCAATAGAGATGATGCCATGGAGGCGACGATGACGGCCTTGAAGGAGGAGATTGCTGAGCTCAAGGGGGAACTCACAATCTATAAGGTTGCTTTGGGAAATGGTGGGTTGGCTGCTGTCACACCCAAGCCAAGTGTGGATGTCCCTAAACCAAAGGAGTTTAAGGGAGCGAGATCGGCAAGAGACGTGGATAATTTCCTGTGGGGAATTGAACAATATTTCCGTGCGAAAGGCATCACGGATGACTCCACTAAGGTATCCACTGCTGTTATGTATTTTACTGACGTTGCCTTGTTATGGTGGCGCCGTAGATCTGCCGACGTGAGACGCGGTGGGATCGAGATTGAAACTTGGAAGGAGTTTCAATGCGAGTTTAAGGCACAGTTCTATCCGGAATATGCTGAGGATGAGGCCCGAGCGAAGTTGCGTCGGCTCTCACAGCAAAGCACTGTTAGGGAATACGTGCGGGAATTTAGCGAGCTAATGCTTCAAATTTCAGACATAGGCGAAAAGGAGGCCTTCTTTTCCTTTATGGATGGATTAAAACCATGGGCGAAGCAAGAGTTGCAACGCCAAGTAGTTCAAGAGCTTACAAAGGCCATGTCCATGGCTGAATCATTGGTCGAATTTGCTGGGAAGAGGGATAGGCTCGAGCCGTCGAGGCCCAAACCTAACAATAGAGGAAATAATGGGGGAGACAAAGAAAGGCCCCTAAGGAATGGCAACGGCAAAAAGCCTTGCGATGGCCCACACATGATTAAAGATTGCCCAAAGAAGGCCGCGCTCTCCGCTATGGAGGTGAAAGAGGAGTCAGACGCAGAGGACAACAACCTTGGTTCAATACTAGGGGGTGTTGAAGACAAGATGAGCAATGGGTTGATGTTTGCGGACATCTTGGTCGCTGGACGAAGGTTTAATGCGCTGGTGGATACGGGGGCATCTGATTTGTTCATGTCAGAAGGGGCTGCCCGCACCCTTGGCCTCAAAATTGAGAATGAGCCGGGTCGAATTAAAACGGTGAACTCGGAAAGCGTCCCAATCAAGGGAGTCGCAAAGGGGGTAAACCTTCAACTTGGTGATTGGATGGGCAAGGCCTCCATCAAGGTAATTCCCCTTGATGACTATGATTGTGTAATTGGATTAAGTTTCCTTGTTCGGGTTAATGCGACTATTTGTCCTGTCAGTAATTACATGGTGATTTCGGATTCAAACCATCAATGCATGGTGAAATTAACAAGAAAGGGCAGCTTAGAAGTAAAGACGCTATCTGCTATCCAGTTTGCTAAGGGGGTACGTAGAGATGAAGTCTCCTACATAGCTACCTTAAGGGTGGAGGAAACCATCAAACCTGTTGGCGAAATTCCTAAGGAAGTAAGTCAAATATTGCGATCCTTTTAGGATGTAATGCCCACTAAGTTGCCCAAGAACTTGCCACCCAAGAGGGAGGTAGATCACAGGATTGAGCTGGTATCCAACATGGTGCCTCCAGCTCGGGCCCCATATCGCATGTCCCCGCCGGAGTTGGAAGAACTCCGAAACCAGTTGAAGGAGCTTTTAGATGCGGGATTCATTAGGCCATCTAAATCTCCGTATGGTGCACCAGTGTTGTTTCAAAAGAAACATGATGGGTCGCTACGAATGTGCATTGACTATCGAGCCCTAAACAAAATCACTGTGAAGAATAGGTACCCTATCCCCCTTATTGCAGACTTGTTTGATCAGCTTGGTAGTGCGAGATGGTTTACCAAGTTGGACTTAAGATCGGGGTACCATCAGGTCCGGATAGCTGAAGGGGACGAGCCAAAAACAGCCTGTGTAACGCGGTATGGTTTGTTCGAGTTCTTGGTGATGCCCTTTGGACTCACAAACGCCCCAGCCACATTCTGCACCCTAATGAATAAGGTACTGCAACCCTTCCTTGATCGCTTTGTTGTTGTTTACCTTGATGACATTGTGGTATATAGCAAGACGCTTGACGAACATGTGGAACATTTGAGAAAAGTGTTTCAAACTTTGAGGGAAAATGAGTTGTTCGTAAAGGAGGAGAAATGCTCATTCGCCCAACGAGAAGTGCCCTTTTTGGGCCATGTTGTGGGAGAAGGCAAGATCCGAATGGATGAGAACAAGATTCGAGCAATTGTCGAATGGGAGGCCCCGACCAAGGTGACCGAGTTGAGATCCTTCCTAGGGCTGGCAAACTATTACCGGCGCTTTGTTGAAGGCTATTCCCGAATCACTGCACCCTTGACAGACATGCTGAAAAAGGGTAGAGGATGGGATTGGAGCCCACAATGCGAGATGGCTTTCAATCAATTGAAGCAAGTCATAACAAGGGAACCCGTACTTGCATTACCGAATTATTCGAAGCCTTATGAAGTACGAACAGATGCCTCAGATTATGCAATTGGGGGAGTGCTAATGCAGGAGGGGCACCCTATTGCCTTTGAGAGTCGGAAACTTAACGAAACGGAGCGGAGATACACGGTCCAAGAGAAAGAGATGACTGCTGTGGTGCACTGCTTGCGTGTGTGGAGGCACTACCTGTTGGGTTCCAGGTTTGTGGTCCTCACTGATAATGTTGCCAACAGTTATTTCCTAACCCAAAAGAAGCTGTCTCCCAAACAGGCTAGGTGGCAGGTCCTACTAGCAGAGTTTGACTTCACAATGGAGTATAAACCGGGGAGTGCCAACATTGTGGCCGATGCACTCAGTAGAAAAATGGAATTTGCGGCCATTAGCCAACCTGATGGGTCCCTATTGGAGCGGATTCGAGAAGGATTGCCCCACGACCCCTCAGCTAGAAACTTGATTGAGCTAGCTAAAGAGGGGAAAACGAGGAGATTTTGGCTCGATGGAGGACTACTGTACACCCATGGGCATCGCCTCTATGTCCCCCACTATGGGAAATTGCGAAAGGAAGTCATGAAAGAATCTCATGACTCAAAATGGGCAGGCCATCCAGGAGTGCACCGTACCCTGGCCCTCTTGGAGGAACGTTACTATTGGCCTCGCATGGGTGAAGATGTAGAGGCTTATGTAAAGACTTGTCTCGTATGCCAACAAGACAAAGTTGAATTGAAAAGTCCAGCCGGCCTATTGCAACCATTGCCCATTCCGGAAAGACCATGGGAGAGTGTGTCCATGGATTTTATTATTGGCTTGCCAAAGTCCGACGGGTTCGCAAGTGTTCTTGTCGTAGTAGACAGATTTTCAAAGTATGCCACCTTTATTCCCGCTACGAAAGAGTGTCCCGCCGAGGAAGCAGCCCGCTTATTTCTTGGACACGTGGTCAAGTATTGGGGAGTGCCACTGTCTATTGTTAGCGACCGCGATGGGAGATTTACGGGCCGATTCTGGATAGAATTGTTTAAATCCTTGGGTTCGGATTTGAACTTTTCTACGAGCATGCACCCGCAAACCGATGGACAAACCGAGCGGGTGAACGCACTGTTGGAGACGTACCTTCGACATTATGTGAGCGCAACGCAAAAAAATTGGCCAAAGCTATTGGATGTGGCCCAATTCTCGTATAACTTGCAGCGACGTGAGTCGACGAACCAAAGCCCCTTCGAGATCGTGACGGGTCAACAACCTCTCACGCCTAATGCAGTCGCAACTCGTTATTCTGGACCAAGTCCTGCAGCTCATCGATTCGCAAAGGATTGGCAAGAAAAGAATGATTTGGCGAAAGCTTGTTTATACAAGGCAAGCAAGCGAAACAAGAAGTGGGCTGATGAAAAGAGGAGAGACGTGCAGTACCAGGTCGGTGACTTAGTCCTTGCCAAACTACACTCCATGTTGCGATATACGGGTTTGCACAAAGGACTCATGCGAAGGTATGAAGGGCCGTTTAAAATTGTGAAGAAAGTAGGAAATGTTGCCTATAAGCTAGAGCAACCGGAAAAGCTTAAACTTCACCTTGTGTTTCATGTGAGTATGCTTAAACCATTTCATGGGGATCGAGAGGAGCCAACTCGGGGCAAATCGGAACGGGCACCAATGGGAGTAAGGGTCTCGTACGATCGAGAAATAGAAAACATTGAGGCGGATAGGATGGTTAGACAAAAGTATCATCGGCCGAGACGTGAATACCTGGTTCGGTGGAAAGGACTCCCGGATAGCGAGATGAGTTGGGAACCTGCCGAGGCACTATGGCAGTTCCCAGCAAAGGTAAACAAGTATCACGAGGGGGATGTGACGAGGACGTCGCTAAAACAAGTGGGGGAGAATGTCACGGGCCAGAATATAGAGCCCGTGACTGTGGCACAAATTGCGCTCACGAAGGCCAAGCACTTAGACGAGGATCACTTAGTCCATGAAGACTGGCCCAAGCGCTTAGGGGAGGATCACTCGGTCCAAAAAGAATGGCCCAGTCCCGAGGGTTGGGAAAGACGCCCACCAGATGGAGGCATGTTCGGGCCACTCGAGAATTGATGGCAACCAAGGCCATCTCGGGAAATTAATAATAATAAAGTCTAGGGCGGACCATACCTTGTAAAGATATAAAATTATATTGCCCATGCCTTGTAAAGATAGTATATTATTAAGCCCATGCTAGCAATCTCATCCGTCGATTGAGATTGATCTGGGCCGTTGGTGGTGGGGGAAGCTCCACTATAAATAGAGAGCCTTCCCCTCTGTTGTAAGGACCCCATTGAGTGTTTCATATTCTGTGTGAATAAGAATTCAGAGAGCTTTCACTCAAACTTCTCTCTCTCTCTCAAGTGTTCTTGCGATTTTGTGGCTTCTTTGTTTCTCTTTCGATATTGTCTTGCTTTGTTCCTCGTGAGTTCCTTAGACAAGGTCTGTGGGAACCTCGACTGTGGCGGAATAGGCTGACTTAGGCACTCTTTGACCCAAGAAGCTGCCTAAGGCCGCACGGATTGCTTGTGAAATCTCCAAGTCCGTGACACTAGAGCACGGCCTCAACTCTGCCTCGCACGGTCGTGCCACAAATTAAAAGTCCGAACACGGTTTGAACGCGATCCACACGGACGTGTGCCATGGCCCTGCCTGTCACTGGAAAGAACAATTTCAGTCGGAAAAGGATACTTAAGGAGATTGAATAGCATTTCAAGAGCCTATATATATCCCCTAAGTGCCACCTTTGAAAAGGCATAAAAGCTAGGCCAAAGAGCCAAGCCGAGAAGGTCGGAGTTAGGGAATAAACTCGAGGATAGCCAGTTGATCCATCCCAAGAAGCCGGAGTTATACTCAAGACGGCAGATTTCTCCTTCAAATCCTTCAGGGAGTTTTAGGGATTTCTTATGTTTTGTTTTATCCTTTCTCTTGCGATGTTTTCTTTATTCATTATGAACTAAACCCCTCAGATACCTGAAGGGGATGAAACCTAGACGAATCTTGTTATTTGGTTTTTAATTTATATGATGAATTACTTAGTGTGTTCTTAATTATGTTGCTTAATCCAAATCTACTGTGCTTAGGTGGAGGAGGAATAGACCCTGCCTAAGAGTATATCTAACATAATTAAGCGGAGTTGATCGAATGCCTAGAGATAGGGTTACGAGATTTTGCCGGATTAGGGTGACTAATTAACCTAGGGTTAGACATTATTCGCCTCGAGAGAGGGTTTAATATAGATTAGGGAGTCCTACGGATCAAGCTAAGTAAGGAAATCGTATAATTAAGGGTTAGATAACAAGTGAAGTCTAGGTGGATTCTTCCTGAGGGTATCGTCGTGATCAATTGAGTTTTCTTCAAGTTATTTTCCAAAGCGTCCTTTTTGTCTTTGTGTTCTTAGTTTAGTTCTTGTCAAATTAGTTTTAAAGCACTACACTCCGTTTTTAAGGCTAAATAATAAAAAGAAAGTTAGTATTGGTACTTTTAGTTCCTTTGGGTTCGATAATCCAGTTTTGCCTAAGCTATACTACTGTTCGATAGGTACACTTGCCTTTAATCGTTGTCAGAGTTAGTTTCAGGTTTGATCATTGTTTTATAAATTTTAAAGCTCTGATTTAAGCGATCAAGTTTTTGGCGCCGTTGCCGGGGAACTAAAATATTAAGAAAACTCTATTTTTCTTACTTTAGCCATAATTTTTATTTTTTGCAATTTATTTTTCTTTTTATTTCTATTTTTTACTTTTCGCTGAAATTTTCATTCTTTCTTTTCCTAGCAGGTACCTCTAGTTTATGACTAGAAGGAACCCAAAAGGACCTTTGGTATACGACAGTGAAATCGAAGCCATCGTTCGTAGGAATCGCCGAGAAACCAGGCAAGCATTAGATTACACAGAAATAGAGGAAGCAGGCAAATCCAATCTTACTGAAGGGATGGACGAAAACAACCCACCACCACACGATGTGGGGGAGAATAATGCTCTACGTACAATGTTTGATTATGCGAAACCGAATTTAACAGGAGCAGAATTGAGTATTGTTTGGCCTGTTATATCTGCTAACAATTTTGAATTAAAGCCTAACATAATACAAATGATTCAACAGTTTGTTCAATTTGATGGTTTGCAGGACGAAGATCCAAACACGCATATAGTTAATTTTTTAGAGTTCTGTGATACCTTCAAAATAAATGGCGTTTCTGATGATGCCATACATCTTCGGTTATTTCCTTTTTCATTAAGAAATAAAGCTAAACAGTGGTTAAACTCGTTACAACTAGGGTCAATCACTACATGGGATCAAATGACCGAAAAGTTTTTAATGAAATATTTTCCACCGGCCAAAACGGCTAAATTAAGGAATGATATCTCTTCTTTTGTGCAGATGGATTTAGAAACGTTATACGATGCATGGGAGAGATTTAAGGATCTCTTGAGGAGGTGCCCACACCATGGCTTACCCTTGTGGCTACAAGTCCAAACCTTCTATAACGGTGTAAACCCCTCAACGATGCAACCGATTGATTCAGCTGCCGGTGGAACTCTGAACAACAAAACTCCAGAAGCAGCCTATGAGTTCATTGAGGAGATGTCACTGAATTATTATCAATGGCAGGCTTCAAGAACCAAACCAACAAAATCAGCAGGAGTTTTCAAAGTCGATGCAGTGACCATGCTATCAACACAGCTAAAGATGATGAATAAAAAGCTTGATAGTTTGTGTTCTTCGCAGGTACATCCAGTCATGCAGTGCGACGCAAGTGGAACCGTGGCGAATCCTGAGTACCTACCCTACCAACCAGAAGCAGAGAGCGACCAGATGAACTATATAGGTAATAATTTCTGATCCGATAATAATCCTTATAGTAACACTTACAATCCAGGTTGGAGGAACCACCCAAATTTTTCGTGGGGAGGTCAAGGAAATCAAGGAAATCAAAGGCAACAACCTCCTCAAAACTTCCAAAATTAACCTTATCCACAAGAGAAGAAACCGACCCTCGAAGAGATGATGGCAAAATTCTCAGTAGACACAGAGAAACACATCCAAGAAACTGAAAGAACAATCAAAAGCAATAAGAGCCGAATCAGGGAAATTACTAAGTCAGTCAAAGAAGTCACTAATACAGTCGAACAACTCGCAAAGGTGATGTCAGAACGACAGCAAGGACGTCTACCGAGTAACACCAAGATTAATCCTAAAGAGCAAATTCAAGCCATCACAGTTCAGGACAGTAAGGGGTTAGGTGAACCTGATCCAAAGCCAAAAAATAAGGTAGACGAAGGTAAAACAGAGGTAACACAAGGAAAGCCAAAACCGGTAATCAAAGAGTTCCAACCTCGTATACCTTATCCAGAAGCCATAAAAAGAGACGATTCAGAGGAACAGTTCGGTAAGTTTCTTAAGCTTCTAAAGAAATTACATATTAACTTACCTCTTCTTGAAGTTCTTTTCCAGATGCCAGACTCAAGGAAATTTTTAAGACAGCTCTTGACCAACAAACGCAAACTAGACGAAGAGCCACATGTGGAATTGAGTGCAGTATGCTCAGTAATGCTACAGAATAAACTACCATAGAAACAAAAAGATCCAGGGAGTTTTACTATTCCTTGTTTAATTGGTAGACTAAGTGTTAATAACGCGTTAGCTGATTTAGGGGCAAGCATCAATGTCATGCCTTATACATTGTTTAAACGACTAGGTCTAGGGAAGCCCAAACAAACTAGGATGAGCATTCAATTAGCTGATAAAGCTGTTAGAATTCCTAGGGGCATTGTCAAAGATGTTTTAGTCAAAATCGATAAATTTGTTTTCCCAGTAGACTTGGTTGTTTTAGACATGGATGAGGATAATTGAATTCCCTTAATTCTAGGAAGACCCTTCTTAGCAACTGCCAAGACAAAAATTGATGTTGCCATAGGAGAACTTATACTTTGTGTAGGTGACGAATCAATCAGTCTTCAAGCTCTTGACTCGGCCAGGACAACAATCGATGAAGGTAAGAAAGTCACTTCAAATAATAATCAAATTGTTCAACTTTCATCACAGGAAACATCACAAAGCCTAGAACCTGAGCCAAGTCATAGACCCCAAGTCGACAAAATAGAGTCACACAAGGAACGAAGCCTTAGGGTCGAGGAGCAGAAGATGCAGGTCAATGAAAAGCCAGATCCACACGAAGTAAAACCAGAAGAGCTCGTAGGGACATCCAACCACTTCAAAATAGGAGACCAGGTATTGTTAGACAAAGCCGATCCTCACATCACTACAACAGACCTGAGGGAAAAGGGAGAAATTCTTCTTAAGGTACAAGATATCTTCCCACACGGAATAGTCGAGGTAAGCAATCCAATATTTGGCAATTTCAAGGTAACCGCTCCTCAACCCCACCTTTGTCAAGGAAATTTAAGCATGAGGGAAGATATTCAAACCTTCAAACCTCCCTAAAATTTTTTTATGAGGAAAGTCTAGCTTAAGACTATAAACGAGCGGTTCTGAGGAGGCAACCCGAGCACTAACCATATTTTTCTTTTATTTTTATTTTCAGTTTCCTTTCTTTCTTTTCTTTTTAACTAACCAAAACTACAGATTCCCAGGCCACACGACCTTACACACGACCGTGTCCGTGGCCGTGTGGACCACCAAA
The DNA here is from genome assembly GCA_005393395.2 of Gossypium australe. Lineage (NCBI taxonomy): Eukaryota > Viridiplantae > Streptophyta > Magnoliopsida > Malvales > Malvaceae > Gossypium > Gossypium australe. The sequence continues at coordinate 40,300,405 of CM016616.1, forward strand.
ACCGCCACACTGACAGAGCAGGGGCCTTGCAAGTCAGTCCAACCACCCCCTCAACGTCACGGATCCAACCACCCTTCCCACGGGCACCGACAGAAAGGCACGACCGTGCCCCTAAACCGTGTGAAGCTACAGACTTGCACACCACTGGCAGAGCACACCCGTACAGTCCAACCGTGCCCACCTACTGACTTCACAAACACAGGCATAGGCTACCAAACACGGCCGTGCGAGGCGACCGTGTAAGTCGAAACGGCCTTACACCACGGGTGTGTGAACATGCCAGGATTTAAATACTATTTAAACCCCACAGATCTTCCCCTTCCCCTCATCTGGTTTCATCTTCACTTTCTTTTCTTTTTACCGTTCTCCTTCTCAGATTCTTCACTTCATAAATCTCTAACACCTTTGAGCCACACAAAATCATGTCGAAGAACCGGAAGAAGCCAAGCATAGACTCCTCAATGGAGAACAATCATCATGAGTTCATGCCGGCAGCTTCGACTAATCACCAAGCCAAGGGTCTTTGAGATCAATTTTTTCTTTTTGTTTCTCTTCTCCTTTATTTTCCTTATCTAAACTTCCCTACTGCTCTTTTCGTTTAATTTTCTTTTAGATTATTAGTGTCAGGTTCGCCAGGCTGCTAGGGAATCACGCCGACCACCACGATAACCACACCACTCTCACCACCGCCACCACCTCCACAGCCCTATAAGTAGCGCCCACCTTGCGAACCATCCTTGAATAAGGACTCTTCGGTCCATTCTTCTTTTCTTTTATTTTCGTTTTCCTTCTTAGTCTCCTTTCCTTTTTCTTTCTTGTTTTTAATTTTATATTTAGCTTAGTTTAATGATGTCTTAATAACCCCTGGCTAATCCTTCACGAGTTCCCCAATTTCTTCATCTAGCGTAGAGCTTGGGAACCAACACCACCACCATACCGATGCCTTCGCTGTATTCACCACATCCTCCACCGAACCTGCCCAAGAATCCAGGGAGTACCTCACACCCTCACTTTTGATTTCTATAAAAATAAAGATATTATCTATATTTTTACATTGAGGACAATGTACATCTTAAGTGTGGGGGTAAAAATGCCTAACTTTTTTCATGCCTAACTTTTTTCATTATTCTCAAATCCCTGAGGGTAAAAATGGAATGACAGTGCCAAACATTTTTCATTATTCTCAAATCCCTGATTTAGTCTTGTTTTTATGCAAAGTTGTCATATTACTAATTAGGATGAAATTTCTAATGGTTTGTGATTTTTATTGACATGTTTTAGAATAAGTCATAGTTAATTGTACATTGATGATTAAATTTAAAAAATACTAGAGAATTAAGCTTGATAAATCTCTCTTTCAAGAATTAAAATTTTGCTAGGTTGTTGACCTAATTTTGAATACTACTTTGAAATTTGAAAATTACAAGGATGATGTCAAAACACCCATAATTTTTGTGAGATTTTGAACCTTATAAAGAATACATTCTTTTTCGTGCTCATTCTTTGATTATGAGTGTGTCTACCATGAACTGTTATTCTAGAACTTGCCTCGTTTATGCATGTCGAGACCACACTTTTTGAGTTGATATTACAGAAATGATAAAGGCACCTAGGTTTTAACCCACTTACACCACTAAATAGCCTACCAGTGAACCCCGTTGATCCTAACAATCCTTTTTATTGACTCACCTACTAATATTAACTCAAAGCCTCTTTGTATTCACCCTTTCTTTTGACTACCCCTAAATCGAGAATTGAGTTGATCAAGTTACCTAAGTTTATGATTTTAGTAGTTAAATCGATCTTGTATTACTTAGTTTGTTCATAAAAAAAATCAAAGCATTCAAATTTGTAGTAGTATGAAAAGTGAGCTTACACAATCAAAATCTATTCTCAAAAGAGAATCTCCTATTAGTAGGTTTATTACTTTTCAGTTGATGATATTTCAGTATGTTTAAGTAGGTACTCATCAATTCAATCTCGATTCTAACCCTCTAATTTCGGCCTGTAACCCCACCTTTAACCTTAGCCCCATTACAACCCTAACAAAGACCTTTTGATCTATTTATAATCTCATATTACAGTGGTGGAGATTTGATTTTCAGGCAAGCCTATGGGATTAACTTTTGAAGTACGACTTATGAGCGATCTTCTCCTGAACCTTAAACACTTTAGGGTGATTTGAGTGAATCCTTAGTGAGGACATCAATCCTTGTCGGCTTTGAATTGAAAAGGTAGTTATTTAAATAAGGGGAGACAGCTATGTTTTCGAAGAACAAACTTATGAATTATCTTGTTTAATTCTTTAGGACTCTTTAAATTGAATTATCCATGTATGAATTATCTATGAATTATGTTAAGGCATTGTTGATAAGAATTGTAGATCATGGAAAGTTCGTTTTAATTGTAAGTTGAGAATTTTGCTTGAGGACAAGCAAAAGCTTAAGAGTGGGGGTATTTGATAAACCGTAATTGTAACATATTTTAACCCACATTTAATATGCTTTTCGATGATTTATTCCTTGATTTATATAAAAAGGTGCTTGTAATCCTTTCTTTTCATGTCTTATACCCAGGAAAGCACCTGAGGGTGAAAAGAACTCAAAACGGGCCCAAAACAGAGTAAATGGGCCTTAGTACCAAATTGACACGGCCTGGCCCAAAGCCCATACGGCCGTGCCTCAACGATCACCTAGAGCACGGCATCAACTCCGCCTCGCATGGCCGTGCCTCAAATTAAAAGTCCGAATACGGTTTGAACGCAATCCACACGAGCGTGTGCCATGGCCGTGCCTCTGTCACTGGAAAGAACAATTTCAATCGGAAAAGGATACTTTGGGAGAAAGAATTGCATTCCAAGAGCCTATATATATCCCGTAAGTGCCACCTTTGAAAAGGCATAAAAGCTAGGCCAAGGAGCCAAGCCGAGAAGGTCGGAGTTAGGAAATAAATGCGACGATAGCCAGTTGATCCATCCCAAGAAGCCAGAATTATACTCAAGATGGCGGATTTCTCCTTCAAATCCTTCAGGGAGTTTTAGGGATTTCTTATGTTTTGTTTTATCCTTTCTCTTGTGATATTTTCTTTATTCATTATGAACTAAACCCCTCAGATACCTGAAGGGGATGAAACCTAGACGAATCTTGTTATTTGGTTTTTAATTTATATGATGAATTACTTAGTTTATTCTTAATTATGTTGTTTAATCCAAATCTAATGTGCTTAGGTGGAGGAGGAATAGACCCTGCCTAAGAGTAAATCTAACATAATTAAGCGGAGTTGATCGAATGCCTAGAGATAGGGTTACGAGATTTTGCCGGATTAGGGTGAAACTAATATGGGAGTCCATTGATCGATTTACTGCTATCCTAGGGGGTTATTATAAGCGAACGAGAGTTCCACTAATTAACCTGTGGTTAGACGTTATTCGCCTCGAGAGAGGGTTTAATATAGATTAAGGAGTCCTACGGATCAAGCTAAGTAAAGAAATCGTATAATTAAGGGTTAGATAACAAGTGAAGTCTTTGTGGATTCTTCCTGAGGGTATCGTCGTGATCAATTGAGTTTTCTTCAAGTTATTTTCCAAAGTGTCCTTTTTGTCTTTGTGTTCTTAGTTTAGTTCTCGTCAAATTAGTTTTAAAGCACTACACTCCGTTTTTAGGGCTATATAATAAAAAGAAAGTTAGTATTGGTGCTTTTAGTTCCTTTGGGTTCGATAATCCAGTCTTGCCTAAGCTATACTACTGTTCGATAGGTACACTTGCCTTTAATCATTGTCAAAGTTAGTTTCAAGTTTGACCATTGTTTTATAAATTTTGAAGCTCTGATTTAAGCGGTCACTTATCATGATTCAACAGTGGTAAGGCGGTGAGGTCGTAAAGCCCCTAACTTGACTCTCGTGACTACATACATATGATTTAACATTCATCATTGATGAAATATCATCGTAGTTACACAACCCGCTCTAAGAGGTTTTCACATTTACTCATGCTACAATTGTAACACCCCAAACTCGGCCCATGCGTTTCGACCGAATCTGGCATGTCACGGCTTGTACTTTGAAAACTTTTGCTTTGTATGTTATGGAAATCATAAGTCAATTGAACATTATTTGGATAGATAGGTGGCATTTTAAAAATATGGAATCCTTTGTATTATTATTATTAAAAGTATAACAAACCTTATCATAAATTCATAAGTTGCTTAACATTGAAAACGACTTAGTTGAATGAAAACTAGAGGCCTTATTACATAAATATTCTCGAAACAACAATGGAATAAAGTAAACTTAAAGAAATCCCAAAAGAAAATAACTTGTAGAAATAAAACTTGATGGCCCCTCGAGTCCCTCTCGGCTCCCATGTCCACGATCTACTGTTCATCTGGAAGAGTAGAGAAAAGGAAAGCGTGAGTCACAAAGACTCAGTGTATAAATCTCAAAACACACATCGACCTGAGCCCACAAACACATTATGGGCCCTGGCCCATACAGGAATGCATCAATCATAATCACATAATAAACAATAAAGAATGAATAACCCAACCCATCCTAGGTTCCCATCCTCTACACACCAATCCGTACCAACCATCACACCGTGGGGATTTCTACAATCAACCCTACATCCGCTACACACGAAAACGACAGCCGTACTGCCTATTCCTATTAAGTAGGAATCATTCAACGTGGCATAGCCACCGATCACTATGTGACCTTACATTTAAATTATGTGGGATTTCTACCACCGATCATCAAGTGACCTATCAAACACTTCCCCTTCAATTATCATCATTCCAACCCCATGCATACATACATAAAGAAAACATCAAGCAGACTTATATATTCTTCGATACACATAGGGAGTTCTATGTTTACGTACCTGGCATCCTTGCCTAACCCTTTTTAGGGTTCCATTCGACTGTCTATACAGCCTTATTCCGGCTTTTTAGCCCATAACATACATCAATAGAAATACATACATGTTTATTAGTAGTGCGTTACAGATCTACACACCTGATTACCGATAAAACGAGGCTTTCTATATCGACGCTATCCTTAGTCGACACAACTGCTATCTACCTAAGGTGTTGTTCAGAAGCCAGTCCACAACCAATTGGCCAATCCCGAACAGCAGATACTGCTCGTTTCTTAAACTTAGGGATTCTTTCTTTTTCCTTAAAATCCCGAAATTGGAGACTTATGATTTTTGGTTTTTAGATCTAGTCGACTAAGCTTCCTTAGCTTAGGAGATTCAGCTAGAACTAGGGAGAGGATTCGGCAATGCCAATGGAAGATTTAAATGCCGGAAGTATAGAACAATTCCTCAAATAGGATGAATAAAAGAAAAAGCGATGGATGCTTCGGCTTTTTAGAAAAACCGGCACAAGGGAAAAGAAAGTGGGGAAAAGTTTCGGCTTTTTGAAGGAATTGAAGAAAGAAATTTGGAGAGGGAGAGGCTAGGGAATTTCTGCACTATGGGAGAGGATTTTAGGGTTTTCAATGTCAGAAACAAGGAGCTAGCCCCCTATTTATAGATTTTTGACACCTACTGCTAAATACCGAAAACGCCCTTAAAATTTAAGCTAGAAGAGAGGAGAATTTCGGCACCCTCTATGCCATGCAGTAGCCGAATTTTACACTCCTCTAGGTGGTGGATTTTCGGCCAACACTTCCTTTGAAGATAAGCTCCTAACTTTTCTCCTTTTTATCTATGATATTATCACTTAAAAATCCACATAATTTTTCCTATTTTATAGCCTTGTAGCCGTCCACCTCTTACTAACCCTAATGCCAAATTTAACTCACTTAAATTAAAAGATCTGGGCCTCATTAAACTTAAATTTTGGGCCCCTAAATCCCTTGTGTGTGGCATCACTACTAATTCCCTTATAGTGCCACTTATTGTTGGGCCACAAGCCCATGTTTGGCATTTTAAACATAATTACCACCTTTTTAATTCCTTAATGCCCAAGCTAATAATTTAATCAAGGCCTTAGCCTAATCCTGAGCCCAATTTGGACCCCTATCGCTTAAATTAACCTATTAAAGTTATCCCTACACTAAATGCATAGGCCCATAAATTTAGGATGTTACAGTTCTACCCCCTTAAAGAAATTTCGTCCTCGAAATTACCTGGTCAGAAAAGATGAGGGTATTGCTGCCTTATTGCTTCCTCGGGTTCCCACGTAGCCTCCTCGGAACCATGATTCCGCCACAGCACTTTAACCAATGGAACTGTTTTTCTTCTCAACACCTTGACATGACGATCCAAAATTTCTACTGGTTCCTCTTCGAAGGATAGATCAGGTCTTACCTCAATTTCCTCCACAGGCACAATATGGGACGGATCCGAACGGTATCGTCTTAACATAGAGACGTGAAATACATCGTGAATTTGACTTAGTTCCGGAGGTAACTCTAGTTGATAGGCTACTGGTCCTACTCGCTTCAACACCCGATATGGTCCGATAAATCTAGGACTTAATTTACCCTTTCGACCAAACCTTAATACCTTCTTCCACGGTGACACCTTGAAAAATACTTTATCACCCACTGCGAACTCTATGTCCTTACGCTTTAAAACAGTATAAGATTCTGTCTGTCTGATGCCTCCTTCAGTCGAACCCGAATCAATTCAACCTTCTCTTCGGTCTTGGTCACCAACTCCGGACCCAAAATCCGGCGTTCTCCTAGTTCTATCCAGCATGTAGGAGTACACATTTTCGCCCGTACAAAGCTTCATAGGGCGCCATCTGAATACTTAACTGGTAGCTATTGTTGTAAGCAAATTCTACTAACGGTAAGAACTCTTCCCAACTACCTCTGAAATCAATGACACATCCTCTCAACATGTCCTCCAAGATCTGAATCACCCGCTCAGACTGTCCATCGGTCTGAGGATGAAACGCTGTACTAAAATCCAACTTCGTACCCAACGCTTGATGCAACACCTTCCAAAATCATGAGGTAAACCTAGGGTCCCTATCCGATATGATTGAAATTGGTACTCCATGCAACCTTACCACCTCTGCTATGTATAACTTAGCTAACTTCTGCAATGAGTAGTCAACACGTACTGGGATGAAGTGTGTAGACTTCGTCAAGCAATCAACAACTACCCAAATCGCATCTTTCTTAGTGGGTGTGAGGGGAAGCCCACTAACAAAATCCATGGTGATTCTTTCCCACTTCCATTGTGGAATCTTCACTGGCTGTAATAATCCTGATGGTAACTGATGTTCCGCCTTGACCTGCTGACAGGTCAAACACTTACCCACCAATTCAGTTACCTCTTGCTTTAAACCCGGCCACCAGAACTGATCTCTCAAATCCCGAAACATCTTACTTCCTCCAGGGTGCATAGCGTATGCACTACCATGCGCCTCATTCAGAATCCTCTGCCTTAGCTCTGGATCTTTTGGCATGCAAACCATCCCTCGGAAGCATAACAATCCTTCCTCTTCATACTGAATTCTGCTGGCCCATCCTTTGGGATTAGCTGCAATTTCCCTTTTAGCAACTCATCGGTCTGTTGCCTCTCATTCACTTGACTAATCCAAGTAGGTTTCACTTGAAGTTCGGCTAATAAGCTTCCATTCTCATACAAACTAAGGTGAGCAAACATTGCCCTTAGGTCAGAGACGACTTTACGACTTAGAGCATCCGCTACTACATTAGCCTTACCCGGATGATATTCGATCGAGCAATCGTAATCCTTTAGTAACTCGATCCACCTTCTCTGCCTTAGGTCAACTCCTTCTGAGTCAAAAGATACTTCAAGCTCTTATGATCTGTGTAAATGACAGATTTCTCCCCATATAGATAATGCCTCCAAATTTTTAAGGCAAACACCACTGCCGCCAATTCCAAATCATGGGTGGGGTAATTCAATTCATGCGGTCTTAACTGCTGAGATGCATATGCAACCACCTTTCCATCTTGCATCAACACACACCCTAATCCCACGTGTGACGCATCACAGTAAATTACGAACTCCTTCCCCGCCTCCGGCTGAATCAACACCGGAGCCTCCGTCAGAAACCTTTTTAACTTTTCAAAACTCTCCTGCTGCTTATCAGACCAAACAAACAGAACTCCTTTCCATAGTAACTTGGTTAACGGTGCCACGACCGAAGAAAATCCTTCAACAAACCTTCGGTAATACCCTGCTAGGCCAAGAAAACTCCTAATCTCAGCCACAGACCTAGGTGGCTTCCAATCCAACACTGCTTCAATCTTTCGAGGGTCAACCCTAATCCCTTCTGCCGACACAACGTGCCCTAGAAACGTTACTTCCCTCAGCCAAAATTCACACTTACTGAATTTGGCATACAACTGCTTCTCCCTTAGGATCTGCAAAACTATTCGCAGATGAGCATCGTGCTCCTCCTCTGACTTCGAATAAACTAAGATATCATCAATAAACACCACGACACACCGATCTAAGTAAGGTTGGAATACTCGGTTCATCATGTCCATAAACACTGCTGGCGCGTTGGTTAATCCAAACGGCATCACCATAAACTCATAGTGACCGTAGCGAGTCCTAAAAGCTGTATTATGTATATCCGCCTCCTTGACCCTAAGCTGATGGTACCCTGACCTCAGATCTATCTTAGAAAAGATTGAGGCTTCCTTCAATTGATCGAACAAGTCATCGATCCTTGGCAACGGGTACTTGTTCTTGATTGTTAGCTTATTGAACTGGCGATAATCAATGCACATACGCATTGATCCATCCTTCTTCTTAACAAATAACACCGGCACTCCCCATGGCGACACACTCGGTCGAATAAATCCTCTATCCAAAAACTCCTGTATCTGCACAGCTCTACCAATTCCTTCGGTGCCATCCTATATGGAGCGATAGATACCGGTGCTGTTCCCGGAAGAAGATCGATACCAACTCTACTTCACGATCTGGGGGTAATCCCGAAAGCTCTTCAGGGAAAACATCAGGAAATTCCTTTACCGTCCTGACGTCCCCAACAGTCAGATCTTAGGGCAGTCACCACATTCGACAAACAGTTCCCCCTTTCTCCTATCACCAACACTTCATCACCCTCGGGGGTTTTTAATACCATACGCTTGGCTGCGCAATCTAGATTAGCTTGATACTTCACAAGCCAATCCATGCCTAAAATTAAATCAAACTCTCCGAACGGTAATTCTATCAAATCTATTCGGAAAACTGTCCCCTGAACTTCTAAAGGTACTTCCCGATAAAGTTTATCCACTACTACCGATTGTCCTAACGGGCTAACTATAGTCATTGCCTTAGGGGTAATTTTAGATTCTAGCCTTAAAGTCCCCGATACACTACTAGCTGCGTACGAATGCGTCGACCCAATGTCAATCAATGCAGTGTAAGGCAAACCAAATATTAATAACGTACCGGTTATGACATCCAGTGCATCAGCCTCCTCTCGATGTCTGACAGCATAGACCAACCCCGACTGTCTCGCCTCAGTGTTTCCTGCCCCTTGGCCTGGTGCTCCACGACCCTGACCAACACCATTACCACCTCGGCCTGCACCACGACCTCTTTGTGGCTGCTGACCTCCTCCACCAGGCTGAGCATTCCCTCGACCCATGGTCCCTTCACCGTCCCGTTACTGCGGATAGTTTTCAACTTGGTGGTCCGTAGATCCACACCTAAAACACTTCCCACTGCCTGGCCAACATTCCCCGGCATGAAATTTACCGCATCGAGCACACCTTGGGGTCTGGTTAGCAGCAGTAGGTTTCTCTTCCCGTTTCGGTCCATCAGACCTGGACCTTTTCTGAGTATGCCCGGTTGACGATCCAAAATTCCTCTTATTTCCACCTCTATCTTTATCCCGATTCAGTTTCTCAGTCCGCTTCACCTCTTCGACTATCTTAGCCTTTTCCACGAGCACAGCAAATTCCCTCTCCCGCTGCGGGGCTATCAAAACACGCAAGTCATCCTTCAGGCCATCTTCAAGCCTAACACAACGTTCATGCTCCGTGGCTACCATCCCACGAGCATATCGGCTAAGACGTAGGAACTCAACTTCATACGCAGCAACTGACCTACTCCCTTGCACCAGATTCAGAAATGCTCTGCGCTGCGCATCCACATAACTTGATCCAATGTACTTATTCTGAAACGCTGTTTTAAAGAAATCCCAGGTGATACGGTCAGCCACAGCACCATCCTTTACCGTAAGCCACCATTGATAGGCTTCATCCCTCAAGAGGGATACAACTCCCTTCAACTTTTCCTCCTCCGTGAAATCCAAATCATCCATTATGCGTTCTACCGCCTCCAACCAATACTCAGCTGAACTTGGGGATACATTAGAAATTCCCCTAAACACTTCTGCCCCATTAGCTCTAAGCCGTTCTGGCACAGATTTCCGGGCTCCTGTGCCCATACTAGCCCCAGCAACCCTCTCTAAAACCCTTAGCATTGCCTGAGATACCGCGTCATCTCCGGCAGTCTGATCCTGAAATTCCTCCTTCGCGGCTGGCATATCATTCCCAGAACCATGACCAGATCCTACTAGTTCCGACACCGTCATCCTACCCCTACCAAGACCACGTGGTGGACGTCCTCGACCCCTTGTACTCATTCTACCGATTTGCGTTTATCTGATTAGAAATTTTATGAACTATTAGTTTTCTTCCACTGTTTTAACCACAATCAATCTTATGAATAATAGCTTTAAGAGTAATTCTTTCGAATTCGCATTCACCATACAGTCTCAAGTTCATATCCTCTAATGAACACATACATTCAATCATGAACTCACGTTCATTACAGAAAAGTGTTGTTGTTGTTGTTGTTTTTACTACCCAGGGGTATTTTCGTAATTTTATCCTACAGGGGTATTTTCGTAATTTTCCAAAATAAGGTTCCTTGGTGATTTTGTCAAATAAGGGTATTTTGGTAATTTTGCATTCCCGGGGTATTTTGGTAATTTTGAAAATCGGGGGTATTTTGGTAATTTTGGAATCTAAGGCATTTCGATAATTTTGAAATCTGGGGGTATTTCGGTAATTTTGAAATCTGGGGGTATTTCGGTAATTTTGAAATTCGGGGGCATTTTGGTAATTTTGAAATCGGGGGTATTTCGGTAATTTTGAAATTCGGGGGTATTTCGGTAATTTTGGAATTCGGGGGCATTTCGGTAATTTTACCAAACAAGGGTAATTTGGTAACTCTACAAACCAGGGTTATTTTGGTCATTTTGCAAAACAAGGGTAAGTTGGTAATTTTCTTCATAGCGGTGAACATTTTCAAATCAAATGTTTTTTTTTAGTGTACAAAACTTAGGGGTTTTTTGTTTGCAAAATAGAGTGGTTGGTCCCTTTCAGGTTTTAATTATGGGTTCAGCCCATGAACAAGTCCTTATAGCTAGAGTGAACAGTCATTACGCACCAGGTAAGATTCCAGCGAAGAGGAGGTGAGTCACTAGGTCTGCTTAAATACCAAGCTCTCCCTGAATCCACTCCTAGGCATGCGTATGCCTATTGCCACACCCCGTCATGACTAAAGTGAATAGTCACTATGCACCAGGTAAGATTCCAGGGAAGAGGAGGTGAGTCACTTGGACTGCTTAAATACCAAGCTCTTCCGGATCTACTCCTAGACATGCATATGCCTGTTGCCACACCTTAGTCTTGCGACTCGTTTACAGGTTTTGTTTAGTGAAATTAAGTCTTATGGAATTAAAGAGTTGTTTGTCTAAGCCTAGAGTCAATCAAGTTCTAATCTAGATAGTCTACGTCCCATAAAGCCCACTAAGCCCATATTTATAACACAATCAGGAGTTCAGAATACTTACTTGGGTGGATTGGATGCCGGTGGACTCGAAGGCCATGTCTTCAAACCAAAAATTTTCCTTAAATATTTTTTTCTGAAACACTTCTAGACCCATTTCACAGCTCGAGTTTTGAACTGGGCACTGATACCAAATTATAACACCCCAAACCCGGCCCATGTGTTTCGATCGGATCTGGCATGTTTCGGCTTGTACTTTGAAAACTTTTGCTTTGTATGTTATGGAAATCATAAGTCAATTGAACATTATTTGGATAGATAGGTGGCATTTTAAAAATATGGAATCCTTTGTATTATTATTATTAAAAGTATAACAAACCTTATCATAAATTCATAAGTTGCTTAACATTGAAAACGACTTAGTTGAATGAAAACTAGGGGCCTTATTACATATATATTCTCGAAATAACAATGAAATAAAGTAAACTTAAAGAAATCCCAAAAGAAAATAACTTGTAGAAATAGAACTTGATGGCCCCTCGAGTCCCTCTCGGCTCCCATGTCCACGATCTACTGTTCATCTGGAAGAGTAGAGAAAAGGAAAGCGTGAGTCACAAAGACTCAGTGTATAAATCTCAAAACACACATCGACCTGAGCCCACAAACACATTATGGGCCCTGGCCCATACAGGAATGCATCAATCATAATCACATAATAAACAATAAAGAATGAATAACCCAACCCATCCTAGGTTTCCATCCTCTACACACCAACCCGTACCAACCATCACACCGTGGGGATTTCTACAATCAACCCTCCATCCGCTACACACGAAAACGACAGCCGTACTGCCTATTCCTATTAAGTAGGAATCATTAAACGTGGCATAGCCACCGATCACTATGTGACCTTACATTTAAATTATGTGGGATTTCTACCACCGATCACCAAGTGACCTATCATACACTTCCCCTTCAATTATCATCATTCCCACCCTATGCATACATACATAAAGAAAACATCAAACAGACTTATATATTCTTCGATACACATAGGGAGTTCTATGTTTACGTACCTGGCATCCTTGCCTAACCCTTTTTAGGGTTCCATTCGACTGTCTATACAGCCTTATTCCGGCTTTTTAACCCATAACATACATAAATAGAAATACATACAGGTTTATTAGTAGTGTGTTAGAGATCTACACACCTGATTACCGATAAAACGAGGCTTTCTATATCGACGCTATCCTTAGTCGACACAACTACTATCTGCCTAAGGTGTTGTTCAGAAGCCGATCCGCAACCAATTGGCCAATCCCGAACAGCAGATACTGCTCGTTTCTTAAACTTAGGGATTCTTTCTTTTGCATTAAAATCCCGAAATTGGAGACTTATGATTTTTGGCTTTTAGATCTAGTCGACTAAGCTTCCTTAGCTTAGGAGATTCGGCTAGCACTAGGGAGAGGATTCGACAATGCCAATGGAAGATTTAAATGCCGGAAGTATAGAACAATTCCTCAAATAGGATGAATAAAAGAAAAAGCGATGGATGCTTCGGTTTTTAGAAAAATCGGCACAAGGGAAAAAGAAAGTGGGGAAAAGTTTCGGCTTTTTGAAGTAATTGAAGAAAGAAATTTGGAGAGGGAGAGGCTAGGGAATTTCGGCATTAAGGCAGAGGATTTTAGGGTTTTCAATGTCAGAAACAAGGAGCTAGCCCCCTATTTATAAATTTTTGACACCTACTGCTAAATACCAAAAACGCCCTTAAAATTTAAGCTAGAAGAGAGGAGAATTTCAGCACCCTCTATGCCATGCAGTAGCCGAATTTTACACTCCTCTAGGTGGTGGATTTTCGGCCAACACTTCCTTTGAAGATAAGCTCCTAACTTTTCTCCTTTTTATCTATGATATTATCACTTAAAAATCCACATAATTTTTCCTATTTTATAGCCTTGTAGCCGTCCACCTCTTACTAACCCTAATGCCAAATTTAACTCACTTAAATTAAAAGATCTAGGCCTCATTAAACTTAAATTTTGGGCCCTTAAATCCCTTGTGTGTGGCGTCACTACTAATTCCCTTATAGTGCCACTTATTGTTGGGCCACAAGCCCATGTTTAGCATTTTAAACATAATTACCACCTTTTTTAATTCCTTAATGCCCAAGCTAATAATTTAATCAAGGCCTTAGCCTAATCCTGAGCCCAATTTGGACCCCTATCGCTTAAATTAACCTATTAAAGTTATCCCTACACTAAATGCATAGGCCCATAAATTTAGGATGTTACAACAATTATTTTTATCACCCATAATTTCGAACAGTGACTTCACTTACTCAAATTTCACATTAATGTCTACTCGAGTACTACACATTAAACTTTAATTTCTCTTACCATCACTTATCAATTTAGAGAATGTCTTACGCATTTGAGTACGTCGTTTACATGATTGCCATAGTCCAGCTATGGTCTTACTCGTATCACAACATCATAGCCCAGCTATAATCTTACGTGTTGTCACGATGCCTTTGCCCCGCTATGGTCTTACACGAAATCTCATATCGACACCAAAGCCATATCCCAGATATGGTCTTGCACGGGATCTTATATCAATATCGACGCCATATCCCAGATATGGTCGTACGATTTCATACTAGAGCCAGGTCTCAGACGTGGTCTTACATGGAATCATGTATCGTTGCCAATGCCATGTCCCAGACATGGTCTTTTATGGGATCACATGTACTGCCATGGTCCAACCATGGTCTTATTCATCAACTTATCATTTAACAACCGTACTCATCTCCTGCATTCTACTTAATCAAACTTCTCAGTTTATCTCCCACACTATAATATGTGTGGCTTCATAACAGAGTCATAAAACAAAACACTATACATCCTCTACTTTAAAAGTTGCACATGAAATTCAACTATGTGGACATACTGATTATACATCATTCAAGCAGTCACACATACACACATATCCCATTCATTGGGTAAGTTTACTCACCATATTTACTCAACCAAATAGGTTGAGTATATAACATTGTATGCATATCGAACCAACATAGATAAGCTTATCACCTTATAACTCTCATTTTATTCCTCAACTTAGAATTATCTCATTTCATACCTTATCACACACATGTCATAAACCTCTATTCGTACCTCTTTGAATTTCATCAATGCATAAGCACATTTCAATTACCTCAATATCACTTACAACCTTATCGAAATTAGCTCGGTTAGGAATCATCTATGTCTTAGCAAAATAATTTTGTTAGAGCCGGGAGATATCACACTATCACGATCCACATATGGAATTTATAGCTAGACTCTTACTCACGCTAGGTTAGTCCAAGAACTGACTAAACTATAGCTCTGATACCATTAAATGTAACACCCCTTACCTGAATTCTATGTCAGAACCAGGCATGAGGCATTACTTGACTTGACTTGCTTGATCATTCCACTTTAGGCTATAATAATTCTAACCAATTTAAAACTTTTCATTCACCAACGTAACATCCCTATCATGGGTCAACGAGACCCTTTACGCCCGCTCGGGATGTCGCGGAACCAAACTGAAACTTTTCAATCACTTAGAAAATTTTCACCTAATAGGGGCCAAACGCCCGTGTGAAATGGGACACGCCCGTGTAGGCATGCCGTGTGGTCACACACGCCTATGTCCCTACCCCGTGTGGGATTTATTTTCATTTTGAACCTACAGGGGTTTTCACACGGACGGACACATGCCCGTGTGCTTGGTCCGTGTGCTCCAAACGGCCTAGACACATCTGTGTCCTCGACCGTGTGTAAAACTTGGGTATTCTATTTGTGACGTTAGCAGCCTCATAAGGGTCAGACGGTCTAGGCACACGCCTGTGTGGCTAGCCCGTGGTTGACACTGTCTTACAACACTAACATGCAAGGGACACACGACCAAGTCACACACTCATGGGGCTGACCGTGTGTCTCACACGGCCTAGACACACGCCCGTGTGTCTACTCGTATGGACCAATTCAAGACAACTTTCCAAGCCATTTAGCCACCCTAACTTGCTTATTACCATACACAATCACACAACATTTTCAAATCATTGATGGAGCTCGAAACTAACTATTATTTCGACAAAGGCAAGAGCACCTATCGAACAGTAGTATAGCTATGGTGAGTTTGGAATATCGTATCCTCAAGGACCAAGAGTACTAGTATTAACTATCTTTTTATTATCTAGCCTAATAATTAAGGGGATTTTTTTTAGTCTAAAATTAACTAACTAATTTTACTAACTATGAACGCGATAGAGGGTAAATTGGGAAAATACTTTTAGAAAACTTATATTAGATAGGCAATACCTAAGAAATAATCCACCTAGACTTCACTTATTAATTTTGATTCATGCGATTATTCACTTGGCTTAATCCGTAGAAATCCCTAAATTATATTAAAACCTCTTTCGAGGCTACTAACAACTGACTCTAGGTTGATTAATTGAAATCTCTTTCTAATTAAAACTCCTATTGTCGCATTAACTCGATCTATAGATTCCCTTATTAGGTTTGACCCTAATTCGACAGATTTTCGTCACCCTATATCTAGGGTTGCAATCAACTCCGCTTAATTGTGTTGATCTACTCTTAAACAGGGACTTTTGCTCCACTGAATAAGCATATTCGACTTGAATCAATAGCCTGAATTATCAAAACAAGAATAAGAACTCACAATTAAGAATAAGTACAAGTATTTATATCATAAATCAAATAATAATAAGATTCGTCTTAGGTTTCATCCCCTTAGGTATTTAAGGGATTTAGTTTATACTAAAAGAGTGAAACATATTAGAATAGGGAAAACAACAAAACATAAGCAAACCCAAAAAACTTCTAAAGAACTTGATGGGAGATCCTCAATCTTGATGGAGATCCTTCTCCTAAGTTGTTCCCGACAACTGTCTTGGAGTATATTCTCCTTCTACTCAGTGTCTATTCGACATCCTGTCGAACTCCCCTTTTAGGTTGCCCCCTAGGATGTTTATATAGGCTTTGAGATGCCTTTCTTGGCCCATAAGTAACCTTTTCCGAATAGAATTAAACCTAGCGACAGTAGGGACACGCCCTTGTGACACGTCCGTGGTGGACTCCTTCGACCGTGGTCGATTCTGCTCGCCACGTACGACCGTGTGATCTTCCCGTGGTCGATTGTCCAGGCCGTGTGATTTTTTAAGTAGGCCCATTATGCCCCATTTTGGCCCGTTTCTCGTTCTTTTTGACTTTCTAAGCTCTCCTAAGTGTAAAACATGAAATAAAGAGATTAGGAGTATCGAATTCAACAAATCTAATGGAAAATCATCCAAAATTAAGCTAAGAATGGGGTTAAAATATGTGTAAATTATGGTTTATCAAATATCCCCACACTTAAGCCTTTGCTTGTCCTCAAGCAAAATTCTCAACTAACAATTAAAATTAACTTCTTTTAATTTATAATCATCATCAATAATGTTTCATCATAATTTATATTAATACCTCTCTCGAGGCTACTGACGTCTAACCCTAGGTTGATTAATTGAAATCTCTTTCTAATTAAAACCCCTAGAGTTGCATTAACTCGATCTATGGACTCCCATATTAGGTTTGACCCTAATCTGGCAGATTTTCATCGTCCTATCTCTAGGAGTGCGATCAACTCTGCTTAACTATGCTAGATCTACTCTTAAACAGTGACTTTTGCTCCACTGCCTAAGCACATCAATACTTGAATGAATATCCTGAAATATCAAAGCAAGAATTAAGAACACATAATTAAGAACAAATCAAGTATTTATCATATAGTTCAGAAAACAATAACAAGATCCGTCTTAGGTTTCATCCCCCTCAGGTATTTGAGGCGTTAGTTTATGTTTATAAAAGAAAACATCTCAGAAGAAAGTATAAAACAAAACATAAGAAAAACCCTAAAACCCTCTGAAGAAAATTGAAGGGAAGATCTTCCGTCTTGAGTATGATTCCGGCTTCTTAAGATGAATCAACTGGTTGTCTTCGAGCAAATCCCACAATTCGGCCCTCTCTGGCTTTGCCACTTCGGCCTCCTTGAATGCCCCCTTTAGGTTGCCTTCTAGGGTGTTTAAATAGGCTTTTAGAAAGTCTTTCTTTGCCTCTAAGTATCCTTTTCTGAGTAGAATTAAATCAGGTCACGTCAGGGACACGCCCGTGTAAATCGAGCCCAGGCCGTGTTTGGGTCTGCTAAAGTGGCACGACCTTGTGGTTATCTCTAGGCCATGTGGATTTCTTAATTTGGCCCATTTTCTCTATTTTTGGCCCGTTTCTCGTTCTTTTCATCCTCTAATGCTCTCCTAAGTATAAAACATGAAATTAAAGGATTAGGAGCATCAAATTCTACAATTCAGGGGATAAATCATCCAAAAGTATGCTAAATGTAGGATTAAAATATGTACATATTATGGTTTATCAAATACCCCCAAACTTAAGCATTTGCTTGTCCTCAAGCAAAATTCTCAACTCACAATTAAAATGAACTTCCTCAATTCATAATATTCATCAATAGTGTTTCATCATAATTCATAGGTAATTCATACATTGATAGTTTAACCAAAAGGGTTCTAAATATTCAAACAATCAAAGTCATAGTTTTTAAAGTATGAAAACATAGGTGTTTCCCCTTACCTAAACAATTACCTTTAATTCAAAATCGACAAGGGTTGACATCCTCGCTAAAGATTCACTCAAATCACTCAAAAGTGTTTAAGGTTCAAATTAAGCACTCAAAAGTCAAACATGGAAAGTTAATCCCATAGGCTTGCATGAAAATCAAATCACCACCACTATAAAATGAGGCGATACACAAATCAAAAGATCTTTAAAAAGGTTTGTAATGGGGCTCGGGTTAAAGTTGTGGATAAAGGCTAAATTAGAGGGTTAGAATCGAGATTGAATTGACAAATTACCTAACTTAGAAAGATGAACTAAGACTCGAATAATTACATTAACTAAAATTTCATAACATGAGCTTCTTCTCAAGATGTGGAATTTAAACGTATAAGCTCAATTAGCATAGAGCGAATAATGAATATACTTCGATTTTTTTAACAACAAATCAAGTAAATAGATTTTAATAATTGAAATAAAGAATGTAGTTAGGTAACTGATCAAATCAAATCTCGATATAAGGGTAGTCAAGAGAAATGGTGATAACAAATATAAGATGGGTTTTGGGTTAATATTAGTGGGTGAGTCAATAAGTGGTTTGTTAAGATCAAAGGGGTTCACTAGGGGTTAATTGTGAGGGTTGGCTTTTAGTGGAGTAAGTGGATTAAATCTTAAGTGCCTTTATCATCTCTGTATATCAAATCAATTATGTGGTCTTGACATGTATAATCGAAGCAAGTTCTAGAATAACAAATCAATGTTGACACACTCATAATCAATAAAGTGAGCAAGAAACGAATATATGCTCTAAAAGGCTCAAAATCTCACAAAAATTATGGGTTTTTTATATTAACCTTGTAAATTTCAAACTCTAAGGTAATAATTAGATTCAAGTAGACAACCTAATTTAAATTTTTGAAAATAGACTCATCATGCTTGATTCTCTAGTCTCCTAAAGTTTAAATCATCACTGCACAATTATCAATGACTTAATCCAAAACATCTCAATAAAAATCATGAATCAAAGGAAATTTCATTTTAATAGTAACATGAGAAAATTACTTAAGAACAAGACATAATTCAGGGATTTGAGAATAATGCAAAAAATTAGGAACTTTTCAAAATAACATTCACCCCCCACATTTAAGATGTACATTGCCCTTAATGTACAAAGATATATATAACATGAAATCATAAGAGATAGGGAGAAGTGAAACTTCCTGAATTTTGGATGGATTCCTTGAATTGGAAGTGTAGAAATTTGATTCGGAGGTGAAAGATAAGTTGGAGGAGGTGTCTCTGGTGGTGGTATGGTGGCCGCCAACATCCTCTACGCTAGATGAATAAATTGGGTAACTCGTGAAGAATTAGCCAGGAAATAAAAAGAATAATTCAAAATATACGAATTATATACTTAAAGAAAAGAAAGATAAAAAGAAACAGTGTAAAAAGTAAAATAAAATGAAAAGAAAAGATTAATGGACTGAAAAATCCTTGTCGTTAGATGGTTCGCGAGGTGGGTGTGATTTCTAAAGGCGTGGTGTGGTGATTCCCTAACAGCATTTAGAACCTAAATCAAAGAAAACAAAATGTAAAAATAAAAATAAAAAACAAGAAAAATAAAGAGAAGGAAAGAGAAGAGAAAAGAAAAAGAAAAATTAAATGGACTCAAATATCCTTGTCTTGTCAGGTCAATGAAGCGGCCGACATGAACTTATGTAATTCGGTCTCGCACGAGGAGACTGTGCTATGGTCCTTTCGCTTCTTCAACATGTGAATGGTAATGTTGGCTTTGCCTTTGGGCATTAAGTGATAGTGGTAAGGATGGTGAAATAAGAAGAAAAATTATGGTGGCTAGGGTTGAGAGGAAGGGGGTTTGGTGAAGAAAGTGAGTAGAAAAGGTGGTTTATATAGAAATAGGGGTCTGGTGATTTCCCGTGCCGTGTACCTTGGGTGTGTTGGGTAACACGACTGTATCGCACGGTCGTGTTAGGCTTCGTTCATTTCTTCCACGCCTGTGTGCAGGTTGCCACGCCCATGTTGATAAAACAGTGTCTACCACAGCTGTATCGCACGGCCGTGGTGTTTAGTCGGAGCCCGTGGCTTGGAGATATTTTTCGTCCTGTTTCGTACCATCTCTGCCACGTTGATACGAAAATTCGTGGTGTCAACATGGCCACAGCCATGCCCGTGTGCAAGGCCGTGTGGGTAGAGAAACCTGCACTTTGGTTAGTTTGTAGTTAGGTGCTAAAAAGAAAAAATAAAAATAAAAAAAATGTAAAAATTAATGGGGTTAGTGATCGGGTTGCCTCCCGAGAAGCGCTCGTTTAAAGTCTTAAGCTAGACTTACGTCTCATTCGCATAATCATGGTGGTTTGAGGAGTTGGAAATCCTTTCTCATGTTATCAGTTCTATTATCAGTATATAGCTCGAGTCGAGTAGTGTTTAATTTAAAAGTGTCGAATATAGGATTACTTACCTCGACTTTTCTGTATGGGAAGACATTGAGTACCTTAAAAGGGATTTCTTTGTTTGTGTTAAGGTCGGGAGGGGAGATTCGAGGGTCTTTCTTATCTAACAATACCTGATCTCTGATCTTAAATTTGTTTGTCTCATGGAGTGGCTTTGGTTCTGCTTCGTGTATTCTTAGTTTTTCCTTGAAATGTGTCTTACACTCGTCTAATTCATCGATCTGAAGCTTTCGTTCCTCATGAGTTATTTCCTTGTTGGCATGAGGTCTAGGATCTGGCTTAGTTGTGTAGTTCCGTCTTGCTTCCTGAAAAGAAGGTATAAACGAATGGTCATTAATAGAAGTTATGTTTTCACCTTGATTACTCGATATCCTAGCCGAATCAAGAGCCTGAAGAGTGACCGTTTCGTCACCTATACGAAGTATGAGTTCACCTGTACCAACATCAATTTTAGTCCTAGCAGTTGCTAAAAAGGGTCTTCCTAAAATTAAAGGAATATTATTGTCCTCCTCCATGTCTAAAATGACAAATTCTACTGGGAATATGAATTTATCAATTTTCACGAGTACATCTTCAATTATACCCCTAGGAATTCTAATAGTCTTATCAGCTAATTGAATGCTCATCCTAGTTTGTTTGGGTTTCCCTAGACCTAGCTATTTAAAAATGTTATAAGGCATAACATTTATGCTTGCCCCTAAATCAGCTAAAGCATTATCAACAGATAAACTACCAATTAAGCATGGAATTGTAAAACTCCCTGGATCTTTTAATTTTCATGGTAGTTTATTTTGTAGAATTACTGAGCACACTGTGTTTAGCTCCACATACGACTCCTCGTCTAACTTCCATTTGTTTGTCAAAAGCTCTTTTAAAAATTTCCTGGAACCTGGCATCTGTGAAAGAGCTTCCAGAAACGGTAAGTTAATATGCAATTTCTTTAAAAGTTTAAGAAATTTACCGAATTGTTCATCGGTGTTGTCTTTTTTCATCGCATTGGGGTATGGCACACAAGGTTGGTACTATTTAATTACCGGTTTTGGCTTATCATGACTTACCTCGACCTTAGCTTTCTCGACCACATTCTCTTGGCTTACTTTGGGTTCATCTAACCCTTCACTATCATGAGCGGTTATTGCTTAAGTTGTTCCTTCGGATTAGTCTCAGTGTTGCTTGGTAGGCTTCCTTGTGATCGTTAAGAGAACTGCTTAGCAAGTTGCCCTAATTGGTTCTCGATTCCTTGAATCGATGCTTGTTGATTTTTGAGTGCTGTCTCAGTGTTATAGAAATGGGTTTTTGACACCGCTATAAATTTTGTTAGCATCTCCTCAAGGTTCGGTTTCTTTCCTTGTGGGTAGGGTTACTGTTGGAAACTTGGGAGGGGTTGTTGTCTCTGATTTCCTTGACCACCCCATGAGAAATTAGGGTGGTTCCTCCAACCTGGATTATGAGTATTACTATACGGGTTATTTTAAGGTCTATAATTATTACCCATATGGTGAACTTGTTCGTTTTCAGCGCACGGGTTGTAAGGTGGGTATTCTGTATTGCTCATTCCTCCTTCATTCGTATCGCACTGCATAACTAGATGTACCTGCGAAGAACTATACAAACCATCAATTTTCTTACTTAACAGTTCTACCTGGTTTGATAGCATGTTCACTGCGTCGAGGTTGAAAACACTGGTGGCTTTTGCTGGCTTTGTCCTCGTGACTTACCACTGATAGTTATTCAGTGACATCTCTTCAATGAATTCGTAGGCAGCCTCAGGTGTTTTGTTATTCAGGGTTCCGTCGGTTGAGGGGTTCACACTGTTGTAAAAGGTTTGGACCTGTAGCCACAAGGGTAATCCATGGTGTGGGCACCTTCTCAATAGATCTTTGTATCTCTCCCATGCATTGTAAAGTGTCTCTAAATCCATCTGCAAAAAAGAAGAGATATTATTCCTCAACTTAGCCGTTTTAGCCGGCGGAAAATATTTTAACAAAAATTTTTCGGTCATTTGTTCCCATGTAGTGATTGATCCTCGTGGTAATGAGTTCAACCATTGTTTGGCTTTGTTTCTCAATGAAAAGGGAAATAACTGACACGAATGGCATCATCAGAAACACCATTTATTTTGAAAGTATCGCAAAATTCGAGGAAACTTGCCAAGTGATTATTTGGATCTTCATCCTGCAAACAATCAAACTGAACAAATTGTTGTATCATCTGAATTGTGTTAGGTTTCAGTTCAAAATTATTTATAGCAATAGCAGGTCTAACAATACTTAACTCAGTTCCTGTTATATTAGGTTTAACATAATCATACATAGTACGAGGAGGAGGATTTTGATTCACCGGGTTTGCGGAAAACACAGGAGGTAGCGGATTGTTATCAGCCAACTCTTCGGTAGTACTAGTATCATCCTATCTCTCTTCTATTTCTGTGAATGATACCTTCTATATCGCTGTCAAAAATCAAGGGTCCTGACAGGTTCCTTCTAGTCATAAACTAGAAAAACCTATCAGAAGAAAAGAAAAGAAAAGAAAAATTAGAGAAGTAAAAATAAAAAAAATAAATTGCAAATAATAATAATGGCTAAAGTAATAAAGATCAAGTGTTCCTAATATCTTAGTCCCAGGCAACGGCGCCAAAAACTTGATCGTGTCTGAGAGTCTTATATAATGAATGACCGAGTCTAGAAACTAGCTATGACAATGAATAAGGCAAGCGCTCCTGTCGTTTGGTAGTATAGCTATGGCAAGACCGGAAATATCGTATCCTCAAGGACCAAGAGTATTAGCAATTACTATCTTTCTATTATTTAGCCTAAGAATTAAGGGAATTGTTGTTTAATCTAAAACTAACTAATTACTAAGCTAAAGATGCTAAGTCATAGAGAATGAATTGTGAAAATACTTTTAGGAAAACCAATTGATTAAGACAATACCCGAGGAGGAATTCACCTAGACTTCACTTGTTATTTAACTATGAACCAGACAATTTATTCACTTGACTTAATTCGTAGAATTCCCTAATTTATATTAATACCTCTCTCGAGGCTACTAAAGTCTAACCCTAGGTTGATTAATTGAAATCTCTTTCTAATTAAAACCCCTAGAGTTGCATTAACTCGATCTATGGACTCCCATATTAGGTTTGACCCTAATCCGACAGATTTTCGTCGTCCTATCTCTAGGAGTGCGATCAACACCGCTTAACTATGCTAGATCTACTCTTAAACAGGGACTTTTTCTCCATTGCCTAAGCACATCAATACTTGAATCAATATCCTGAAATATCAAAGCGAGAATTAAGAACAAATCAAGTATTTATCATATAGTTCAGAAAACAATAACAAGATCCGTCTTAGGTTTCATCCCCCTCAGGTATTTGAGGGGTTAGTTCATGTTTATAAAAGAAAACATCTCAGAAGAAGGTATAAAACAAAACATAAGAAAAACCCTAAAACCCCTTGAAGGAAATTGAAGGGAAGATCTTCCGTCTTGAGTATGATTCCGGCTTCTTGAGATGAATCAACTGGCTATCTTCGAGTAAATCCCACAATTCGGCCCTCTCTGGCTTTGCCTCTTCGGCTTCCTTGAATGCCCCCTTTAGGTTGCCTTCTAGGGTGTTTAAATAAACTTTTGGAATGTCTTTCTTTGCCTCTAAGTATCCTTTTCCGAGTAGAATTAAAACAGGTCACATCAGGGACACGCCCGTGTGGCACACCCGTGTAAATCAAGCCCAGGCCGTGTTCGGGTCTGCTAAAGTGGCACGGCCGTGTGGTTATCTCCAAGCTGTGTGGATTTCTTAATTTGGCCCATTTTCTCCATTTTTGGCCCGTTTCTCGTTCTTTTCATCCTCCGATGCTCTCCTAAGTATAAAACATGAAATTAAAAGAGTAGGAGCATCAAATTCCACAATTCAAGGGATAAATCATCGAAAAGTATGCTAAATGTGGGATTAAAATATGTACAAATTATGGATTATCAATAATTTAACTAAAAGAGTCCTAAAGATTCAAACAATCTAAGTCATAAATTTTTATAGCACGAAAACATAGGTGTTTCCCCTTACCTAAATAATTACCTTTAATTCAAAACCGACAAGAATTAACATCCTCACTAAAGATTCACTCAAATCACTCAAGGTGTTTAAGGTTAAAATTAAGCACTCAAAAGTCAAACATGAAGACTTAATCTCATAGGCTTGCATGAAAATCAAATCTCCACCACTATAAAATGAGATGATACACAAATCAAAAGGTTTTTAAAGGGTTGTAATGGGGCTAGGGTTAAAGGTGTGGATATAGACTGATTAGAAGGTTAGAATCGAGATAGAATTGACAAATTACCTAACTAGAAATAATGGACTAATAATGAATAATTAAATTAATAACACGAGCTTCTTCTAAAGATGTGAATTTAACTGTTTAAGCTCATAAAACATAGAACTAATGATGAATATAATTACTTAATTTTTTTAAGAATAAGTACATACAATGATAAGAAAGAAACTTTAACAACTAAAATAGAGAACATAGTTAGGCAACTGCTCAATTCAAATCTCGACAAAAGGGACGTCAAAAGATTAGGGGAATTTAAAATTTTGGTTTTAGGTTAATATTAGTGGGTGAGTCAAGAAATGGTTTATTAGGCTAAAAGGGGTTCAATACGGGTTAATTATGAGGGTAGGCTTTTGGTGGAGTAAGTGGGTTAAATCTTAGGTGCCTTTATCATCTCAATATATCAAATAAAAAATGTGGTCTTGACATGTATAATCGAAGCAAGTTCTAGAATAACAAATCAATGTTGACACACTCATAATCAATAAAGTGAGCAAGAAAGATATATGCTCTAAATGGCTCAAAATCTCACAAAAATTATGGTTTTTGATGTCAACCTTTCACATTTCAAACGTCAAAGTAATATTTAAGTTTAGAGAAACAACCTAATAAATTTTAGTAACGGAAAATAGACTTATCATGCTTGATTCTCTAATATCTTAAAGTTTAAACCATTAATGCACAATTATCTATGACTTAATCCAAAACATATCAACAAAAATCATAAATCGATAGAAGTTTCATTCTAATAGTAATATGAGAAAACTACTTAGGACAAAGCATAATTCAGGGATTTTCTGATAATCAATTAAATAACCTCCCCACACTTAAGATGTACATTGTTCTCAATGTACAAAAAGTGGATAAGAACAATATAGTTAGAAACCATAAGAGAGGGAGAGAAGTGAAACTTCCTGAATTATGGATGAAATTCTTAGAAAATAACCAATGATGAACATGATAACTGGGCAGAGGTGAAGGTGGGGGGAGAATACTCCGGTAGTGTGATCGTTCCTTTAGTGGCACCTTGAACCTTTGTAAACTGTGAAGTCATCAATAAATTTTTAGGGAGTTCTATTAGTGGATGTTGTTAATTTTATTTGAGAATTAGACAGCCAGAGATAAAAAAATCGAACTAATAAAAGTTTTAAACAAGAAAGGTAAAGATTTGAACAAACAAATAAAAATAAAAATAAAAGTGAAAATAAAAATAAAAGTAAAAATAAAAATAAAAATAAAAATAAAGGGACAAAGGTCCCCATCATTGGCTGGATCGTGAGGTGAGGAGGCGGCGATATGTGAAAGTGATGACAAATCTGCTGAAGAGTCGCCTCGATGCCATCAAATTGTCGAGCGGTGTCATTAAATTGTTGGGTACAGTAATGCTCAAACCGAGTGAGGCATTCAGAGACGTCTGAAAGTGAAGCAGCCGCTTGAACTGGTCGGTGGGGGGTTTAGTGCTGAAGGTGGCTCCTCGTACTGTGGAGGGACATCATCAGTAATGTCCTCTGGGTCGTTGGTGGCTTGGGATAGCCTATACTGGGGAGGATCAAACCTACGGCGGCGCTCAATCATCCTCATGTGGAGCATCTTTTGGATACCCTGTGGGGACATCTGTCCTATCAGTGTAAGTAAGGAGGGCTGAGCAGCAGTGTTGAGGAGCCCAAAATACCGATCCAGACGTGTGATGTAGGGACCCATGGAGATGACCCCTCTTCTATGCTGCTCCATCTGATGTTAAATGGCACGAGCTATGAAGTAGGCTAAGTCGAAGACGTACCCGTTCGCCATGCACCATAAGAAGTAGGCGTCGCGAGTGTTGACGATGCTGGTGCTCTCTCGCCTACCTGTCAATGTATGAGCTAAGATGATGTGTAAGTACATCAGGGATGGGGCAAAAGCTGTCACCTTGGAGCGACTGGGGCATAGGTGGTCGAGACGGGGGCTAAGGCTCTCCAGCATGCGAAGGGGGAGTTATGGCTGTGGCGGTGGAGGTCCTCGAGATCATTATCCTCCATGAATTTGTCGATGTAGAGTCCCAAAACGGCCCCGAACTGTGGGACACTCAGCTCACGTACAATGCCTCCGAGACAGAATTGGACTTTGTCAAGGTCATCGTGGTACGTCATCACCGTCTGAAGGTGGAATGTGGAACAGAGCTCCAAAGAGAACTCTAGGTATGTGGGCTCGACGATCTCGAAGAATTTCCCCCATGGGTCGGTATTCAGGAGGGCCCTAACACCGTCGGCTAGTTGGACCTGCTCCAAAGCGGCCCAATCAGTGCACCTCCCTACGCTAAGGGGTCTCGCGCAAAGCACTTGAATAAGGTCCTCCTAGGATCCTGGAGGAAATCGTAGGAATGGATGGCGCACTTCGATGGAGGCGCTCGAGGAGGTTGCACCGGTCCCTTCTGCTTTTTAGAGGTGGGGACAGCGGTCTTCTTCCCATGTGGGAGAGTGATTATGTATCTGAAAAAAGAACAAAGAGTTTGCATAAATTAAATAACAATGCCAGCCAAACAATTGTTTTATCCTAGTATAATCCTTTAATAGTTCATCACATAGTCTGACATGTAAATACTAGAATGAATTAAAAACAAGTTCAATATTGTTATTAGCAATAGAATTTGAAAAGGAAAATAAAATCACTAAATTGACAAGATTCCTAAGGAAAATAAAGCTAATAAAATCCAACTAGCTTAAACTATCAAAAGAACTATCGCTTTTGAAATAAAAATTGAAATACTGGAAATAATAGTAAGACCAAAGAATAGCATCATATAAATAATTAAAAATGAATGAAATAAGCGACAGTGGTGAAGCAATGTGAACCGACAAGGGTGTTGGAGTGGTTGCGTGGTGGTGGCGCACGGTCGTGGTGGTGTGTACATGGTCGTGGCGGTGTGTACACGGGCGTAGACTGCGTGCTAGTGTGCGTGGAAGAGAAAGGGGAAAAGAGAGGAGGGAAAGGGAAATGAGGGAAAGGGCAGAAAGGAAAGTGAAGGGAGGAGAGGAGAAAGGTCGATGGTGGCTGGAAAGGGGAGGAGGGGGGATGCTTGGGTGAAAACGGCTAGGGTTTTGGGGGAAGAAAGATGAATAGTAGGGGGTTTAAATAGGAAGTGGGGCACACGGCTAGTAGCCACGCCCGTGGGGCATTTATTTAGCCCGTGTGATTCGTGAATTTAAATTTTGGGCGCGTCTGAGCCTTGTCCCACGCCTGTGTCCCATGGGCGTGTTGTGTGACACGGCCGAATCGCATGGTCGTGTACTTCTTCGTTCACTTCTCCCATGCTCGTGTAGATGGTCATACGCCTGTGCCATTTACTCTGTATCGACCACGGCTGCATCGCACGGCCGTGGCCCTTT
The DNA here is from genome assembly GCA_005393395.2 of Gossypium australe. Taxonomy (NCBI): domain Eukaryota; kingdom Viridiplantae; phylum Streptophyta; class Magnoliopsida; order Malvales; family Malvaceae; genus Gossypium; species Gossypium australe. The sequence continues at coordinate 40,328,987 of CM016616.1, forward strand.
TATCGCAACTCGTGTTTTCGAGTCAGTTTCGGCCACGGCCTCATCGCACGATCGTGGTGTTTTGTCGTAGCCCGTGTTGGGGAAAAGTTTTTCTTCCTTGGCTCGCACGGCCTCTGCCACGCCTATGTCTCTTCCCGTGGTGTCCACACGGTAATGGCCATGCCCGTGTACTATGTCGTGTGGGTGAGAAATCCTGCGCCTATTAAAATGGTTAGTTCTTAGTTAGATGCTAAAATAAAAAATATGGATATTAATGAGATTAGTGCTCGGGTTGCCTCCCGAGAAGCGCTCATTTAAAGTCTTAAGCTAGACTTACTCTGTTTTCATTTCTATATGAAGGTTCATTGAGCTGAAGCTCCTCTCTCATATATCTAAAATCTTTACCATTATAAATTTTAAGTCGTTGACCGTTTACCTTGAATGTGCCATAAATCGGATGAGTTACCTCAATTGTACCGTAGGGAAAAATAGTTTTGATTACGAATGGACCTGGCCATCTTGATTTCAGCTTTCCAGGAAACAATTTGAGCGTTGAATTGTATAGTAGAACAAGATCCCCTACTTCGAATTGCTTTGGTTGCTTCAAACGAGCATCATGGCATCGCTTTGTTGCCTCCTTATATAGACGTGAGTTCTCATAGGCATTAGCTCGCCATTCATCAAGCTCGTTCAGCTACATCATTCTTTTCTTGCCTGCAAGTTTAAGATCGTAATTTAAGATTTTTATTGCCCAAAATGCTTTGTGCTCTAATTCAAATGGTAAATGACAACTTTTTTCGTAGACAAGTCTGTATGGGGCCGTCCCTATGGGAGTTTTAAAAGCAGTTCTATAGGCCCATAAAGCATCGTCTACTTTTAATGCCCAATCCTTCCTGTTTGTTTCTACTGTTTTCTCTAGAATACGCTTAAGCTCTCGATTTTCTACCTCCACTTGTCCACTGATTTGAGGGTGATAAGGGGTAGCTGTTCTGTGGTGTACTCCATATTTCTTTAAGACTTTGTCAAATTGAGTATTACAAAAATGAGTACCCCTATCACTAATAATTGTTTTGGGTGTTCCAAACTGATACCATTCTGGCATCATTAGTAGGTAAAGCTTGAGCTTCCGCCCATTTTGACATAGAATCCACTACTACTAAGATGTATTTATTCCCAAATGAGCTAGGGAATGGACCCATAAAATCAATACCCCATACATCAAATATTTTACATGATAGCATATACGTTTGAGGCATTTCATCGCGTTTAGAGATGTTACCTGTTCTCTAACATCTATCACACGAAGCATCATACCTGTTAGCATCTTTGAACAGAGTGGGCCAATAAAAACCTGATTCGAGCGTTTTATGTGCTGTCCTAATCCCGCTATAATGTCCTCCTGAAGGTCCTAAATGACAATGTTCTAGGATTTTGCTTGCTTCTGCTTTGTAACATATCTTTAAATTACTTGATCTACACATATACGGAAAAGGAAAGGGTCCTCCCAAAAATAGTTTTTCGCATCAGCAAAGAATCGCTTCTTTTGATGATGGGTTAACCTTTTTGGTAGGATGTTAGTAGCTAAGTAATTTGCAATATCTACAAACCAAGGTACCTCAACGTCAGACATAGCAAAAAATTGTTCTTCAAGAAACGAGTATTTATCTCACTTTCATCTAGTTCTTTGATATGTGGATTTTCAAGCCTAGAAACATGGCCTACTGCAAGATTTTCAACTCCTTTCTTATCCTGAATTTCCAAATCAAATTCTTGTAAGAGTAAAATCCATCTTATGAGTCGAGGTTTTGCATCAGATTTAGTTAAAAGATAGCGAAGAGCTAAATGGTCAGTGTAAACGACAACTTTAGATAATATCAAATACTGTCTAAATTTATCAAATGCAAAAACCACAGCCAGCAATTCTTTTTCTGTGGTGGTGTAATTTTCTTTTGCGGTTGTCAATGTTTTGCTAGCATAATATATCGACTGAAAATGATTGTCTCTTCGCTGTCCCAAAATCGCACCTACAGCAAAGTCACTTGCATTACACATTAGTTCAAAGGGTAAATTCCAATCAGGTGCAATTATAATTGGAGCATTTATTAATTTATTTTTAAGATTATTAAATGCTTCTAAACATTCCTGATCAAATCGAAAGGCACATCTTTCTCTAGTAGTTTTGTTAAAGGCTTAGCTATTCTGGAAAAATCCTGAATAAATCTTCTATAAAATCCTACATGTCCTAAAAAGCTTCTAATATCCTTAACTGAACTAGGAGGAGGTAAATTTTCTATGGTTTCAATTTTTGCTTTATCAACCTCAATCCTTTTACTAGAAATTTTATGGCCTAACACAATCCCTTCTCGAACCATAAAGTGACACTTTTCCCAATTAAGCACAAGGTTTGTTTCCTCACATCTCAATAGAACTCATTTTAAATTTTTAAGGCAAAGATGTAAAGAATTACCAAATACCGAAAAGTCGTCCATAAACACCTCTATAATATCTTCCACGAGTTCATCAAAGATGGCTAGCATGCATCGCTGAAAGGTCGCAGGAGCATTACATAATCCAAAAGGCATTCTACGATAAGCAAACGTACCATATGGACACATAAATGTTGTCTTTTCTTGATCCTCAGGAGCTATTAGGATTTGGAAGTAGCCAGAGAGTCCGTCTAGGAAGCAGTAGTACATATGCCCAGATAATCTTTCTAACATTTGATCAATAATTCTCGTGGCATCGTTCAACTTCCTATAGTCAATGCCGACTCTCCAATCTGTGACTGTTCTTGTAGGAATCAATTCATTCTTTTTGTTAGCTACAACAGTCATGCCTCCTTTCTTTGGGACAACCTGCACAAGACTTACCCAAGAACTGTCAGAAATAGGATAAATAACTCTAGCATCTAGAAGTCTAATTACCTCAGCTTTAACAACTTCCTTCATGTTAGGATTCAATCGTCTTTGAGGTTGCACACATGGTTTATATTCATCTTTCATTAAAATTTTGTGGGTGCAAAACGATGGACTTATCCCTTTAATGTCAGAAATCTTCCAGGCAATGCCTCTTTTATGCTCCTTTAGCACCTGTAGCAACTCGTCTTTCTCTTTGGGTTTCAGTTCTGAAGAGATGATTACTGGTAGTGGAGAATTATCTCTGCAGAATGCATATTCTAAGTGATTTGGTAACTGTTTCAAGTCCAATTTGGGCGGTTCTTCAATAGAGGGTTTTTGTTTTAGTTTGTCATTTATTACAATGCCCTCGTCTTTCTTTTGTCTAGGGGAAGACGTATTAGAATTTAACTCATTGGTATCATCATCTGCCCCCTCACCTTGGGTAAGACACAGTTCCAACGTGTCATCATGTACGATTTCCTGAAAAGAATCTTGAATAGAATGATCAATGGCATCAATAAAATAACGGGAATCATCTTGGTCTCTAGAATATCGTATAGCATCGTAAATTTTAAAAATAATTTCCTCGTCGCCTACCCTTAACGCAAGTTTACCATCACCTACATCAACAACAGCCCTAGCAATAGCTAAAAATGAGCGTCCTAAAACTAAAGGTACCTCGACGTCCTCATCCATGCCAAGCACAGCAAAATCAACAGGGAATATAAATTTATCAACTTTTACCAGAATATATTCAATAATTCACCTAGGATATTTAATAGATCTGTCAGCTAATTGAATACTCATCCTAGTGGGTTTTGGTTCCCCAAGACCAAGCTGCTTGAACATTTTATAAGGCATTAAATTAATACTGGCACCTAAATCAGCTATTGCTTTCTCAATATTTAAACTACCAATTAAATAGGGAATAGTGAAACTTCATGGAACTTTCAATTTGGTTGCTAGCTTATTTTGGAGAATAGCTGAACATTCCTCGTTAAGTTCCACGGTTTATATCTCGTCAAACTTCCTTTTATTTGTTAGAAGCTCTTTTAGGAATTTTGCGTATGTCAGCATCTGTGAAATAGCTTCAACAAAAGGTAAGTTAATATGTAATTATTTAAAAAGTTCAAGAAATTTACCATCTTCAACTTTGCCAGATATGGGATCGGTGGTTTATATTCTTCACGTACCGGTGTTACATTCTTGACTTCCTCACCTTTTTCCTTATTAGTTTCTTGTGGCATCTTCTTTTCTGCTTCAACCAATACCTTCCCACTCCTTAATGTTACTGCCTTCACTTGTTCTTTTGGTTTAGATTTAGTATTATTAGGTAAACTATCTGGTTGCCTTTCGGAAACTAACTTGGTTAGCTTTCCTATTTGATTTTTAAGCCCTTGAATTAATGTTTGCTGATTTTTAAACGCTGTTTCAGTATTCTAAAAATGAGTTTCTGACGCTGAAATAAACTTTGCTAGCATATCTTCAAGGTTCAGCTTTTTCTCTTGTAGGTAAGGTTGCTGTTGAAATCCTGGAGGGGGTTGTTGTCACTGATTTCCTTGGCCACCCCATGAAAAATTTGCTTGGTTCCTCCAACCTGGATTATAAGTGTTACTATAAGGGTTATTTTAGGGTCTAGAATTATTACCCATATAGTTCAGCTGTTCGCTTTCTATGACAGGGTTGTAGGGCGGATATTCTATGTTGTTCGTCCCTCCTCCATTTGTATCACACTGCATTACTGGATGTACCTGCGAAGAACCACATAAACCATCAATTTTCTTACTAAGAAGTTCTACCTGATTTGATAGCATGGTTACTGGGTCGAGGTTGAAAACACTGGCAGCTTTTATTGGCTTTGTCCTTGTAACTTGCCACTGATAGTTATTCAGTGACATCTCCTCTATAAACTCATAAGCCGCTTCAGGGGTCTTGTTATTCAAGGTTCCACCGACGGCTGAATCAATCAACTGCCTAGTTGAGGGGTTCACACCGTTGTAAAAGGATTGAACCTGTAGCCACAAGGGTAACCCATGGTGAGCGCACCGTCTTAGTAAATCCTTGTATCTCTCCCATGCATCGTAAAGTGTCTCTAAATCCATCTGCACAAAAGAAGAGATATCATTCCTTAACTTAGCCGTTTTAGCCTGCGAAAAATATTATAATAAAAATTTTTCGGTCATTTGGTCCCATGTAGTGATTGATCCTCGTGTTAACGAGTTCAACCACTATTTAGCTTTGTTCCTCAATGAGAAGGGAAACAACCGAAGGCGAATGGCATCATTAGAAATGCCATTGATTTTGAAGGTATCACACAATTCTAGAAAATTTGCTAAGTGATTGTTTGGATCCTCATCCTGCAAACCATCAAATTGAACAAATTGCTGAATCATCTGAATAGTGTTAGGTTGCAGTTCAAAATTATTTGCAGCAATAGCAGGTCTAACAATACTTGACTCGGTTCCTGTTAAATTAGGTTTAGGATAATCATACATAGTACGAGGAGCAGGATTTTGATTCACCGAATTTGCGGCAACCATAGGAGGTAGTGGATTATTATCGGCCATCTCCTCGGTAGTATTAGTATCGCCCTCTTGCTCTTTTTCTATGTATTGTAGGCTTCGCCTTATATCCCTACGATTTCTGCGAACGGTACCTTCTATATCACTATCAAAAAGTAATGGTCCTGACGGGTTCCATCTAGTCATAAACTAAAATTATCTACCAGAAGCAAATAAAAAAGAAGTTAGCAAAGTTAAAAATAAAATAAATATAAGTTGCAAATAAATAAAATGGCTAAAGTAATAAAAATTTAGTTTTCCTAATATCTTAGTCCCCGGCAACGGCACCAAAAACTTGATGGAGCTCGAAACTAACTATTATTTCGACAAAGGCAAGCGGACCTATCGAACAGTAGTATAGCTGTGGTGAGTCCAAAATATCGTATCCTCAAGGACCAAAAGTATTAGTATTAACTATCTTTTTATTATCTAGCCTAATAATTAAAGGGGTTTATTTTTAGTCTAAAATTAACTAACTAATTTAACTAACTATGAACGCGACAGAGAGTAAATTGGGAAAATACTTTTGGACAACTTATATGAGATAGGCAATACCTAAGGAAGGATCCACCTAGACTTCACTTATTACTTTTGATTCATGTGATTTATTCACTTAGCTTAATCCGTAGAAATCTCTAAATTATATTAATACCTCTTTCGAGGCTACTAACAACTGACTCTAGGTTGATTAATTGAAATCTCTTTCTAATTAAAACCCCTATTGTTTCATTAACTCGATATATGGATTCCCTTATTAGGTTTGACCCTAATCCAACAGATTTTTGTCGCCCTATATCTAGGGTTGCAATCAACTCCGTTTAATTGTGTTGATCTACCTTAAACAGGGACTTTTGCTCAACTTAATAAGCATATTCGACTTGAATCAATAACCTGAATTATCAAAACAAGAATAAGAACTCACAATTAAGAGCACAAGTAATTATCTCATAAATCAAATAATAATAAGATTCGTTTAGGTTTCATCCCCTTAGGTATTTAAGGGATTTAGTTCATACTAAAAGAGGGAAACATATTAGAATAGGGAAAACAACAAAACATAAGAAAACTCAAAAAAACTTCTAAAGAACTTGATAGGAGATCCTCAGTCTTGATGGAGATCCTTCTCCTAAGCTGTTCCCGATGGCTGTCTTGGAGTATTTTCTCCTTCTACTCGGCGTCCATTCGACGTCCTGTCAAGCTCCCCTTTGAGGTTGCCCTCTAGGGTGTTTATATAGGCTTTGAGATGCCTTTCTTAGCCAATAAGTAACCTTTTTTGAATAGAATTAAACCTAGGGACGGTAGGGACACGCCCGTGTGACACGTCCGTGGTGGACTCCTTCAGCCGTGGTTGATTCTGCTCGCCACCCACAGCTGTGTGATCTGCCTGTGGTCGATAGTCCAGGCCGTGTGATTTCCTAAGTAGGCCCATTTTGCCCTTTTCTGGCCTATTTCTCGTTCTTTTCGACTTCCTAAGCTCTCTTGAGTATAAAACATGAAATTAAGAGATTAGGAGTATCGAATTCAACAAATCCAATGGAAAATCATCCAAAATTAAGCCAAGCATGGGGTCAAAATATGTGGAAAGAATGGTTTATCAATCATCAAGTATAACACTTGAATTAACACATTTGATTCATGAAAATGAAGTATTCATCCTATACACGAGGGAGAACTATTTCTAGTACAATTATAATCGACTTAAGCCATTATCTATGGCTATACACAACCGAATCATAAACTCTCTAAGGCCAACATATTTGGCTATATCAACTTTAAAAAGATCCTTATACATGCCATAACTCATAAAGACTTGAAACCTCATACCAAGTGTCTGCTTGATGGTGTGAAAACATCTCCGGCGGTCTCCAACCCGAGCTAGTTAAGCTAACCTAAAAGAGATCGGAAAAGAAAAGGAGTACGCAATAATGCTTAGTAAGTTCATATGCAAATAATAATCAATTGTTGATATTCATATGATTATACTCAACCACAAGGTATTATAATGAGTTTTACTCTCAACTCATGGTTACCTATTCAATCATTCACAATGCTTACTCATTCTGTATCTTACCACATTCTAACCATATAACGAGCAAAATGCTTTAGCATACATCCCCTGCACTTATCACCACAATTTCTCATGATGCTACACATCATAATTTATCACTAAACCACTCACAATGCCAGATCACTCGGTGGTTTTGCACTTAGCCCACCATCAATCTTTAATAGGGTCGTATCGCACATAGCCCACCAAATAGATAGTTACGATGGTATCACGCCTAGCCCATCATAGATAAGTAATGAGGTGGTAACACACACAGCCCACCATTAATAATATTGTTGATGGTATCGCACTCAGCCCATCACTAACAACAAATAATGTGGTATCGCACATAGCCCACCATTATTCTACATTCCCAGATATTTATCCACATACATTTACCTAATTCAAATGTTCATCCGGGAACATCCTCACACACCAATAATTATTTGCTTCCACGCAATGCATTTATAAATACAATATATGCAATTAGGATGCATCATTCACACTTGACTCACCATGGGTTCATCATATACCGAATTCACCCGAAATGAGTTCTATCACATATATGTATCTCTCATGGTATGATCATATACTTCATCATTTTTTTCAACATACCTGTTGATTTATTCACAATACTAAAGAACACTTTTGGATCTCATATATTTGCATATAGTATCTTATCAATATCATACCCTCAATAGGGTCTCACATGAAATATCATATCGATGCTATATCCCAGACATGGTCTTATACGAATTCTCACACCAAGGCCATATTCCAATATGGTCTTACACGGGACCTTTATTATCATCATATCATGCTATTTGCATTTCCAACTAGTCTTAGATTAAATTAAGACTTTCATTTCTTGACATCCCGTCAAAACGTATTTAACGTATACATGGAGGCAATAAACAATTCATAAAACATTGAAACATTAAATACTTCACTTAGAGTTGCATAATTTAGCACATGAACTTACCTCGATACCGAAAAGGGTAAAAAGGAATCTATTTGCCCACATTTCTCTTTTCTCCCGTTTTAGGTCCAAATCTCATTTTCTTTGACCTAGAACAATAGAATTTACTCATTTAATCACTTATAAATCATAATACATCATAATCCACACTTAGGCAAAAATGACTATTTTGCCCTTATACTTTGGTAAAATCATGATTTTGCCCTTAGGCTAGTAAATCACTTTTCATCACATTTCTTTATTAGAAAAGCCTAGCTGAACATTTAATCCACTTACAACAATTCAAAATTCCAACTATTTCATGCATTAATGAACAAACTATAACATTTGCATCTTAGTCCTAATTAGGTGTTTTCATGACAACACATTTCACAAAAGTTGTTTCTCATCTTCCCAACATTCATTTTCTTCCATAAAAACTCAGTAACCAACATAAACTCTCTCATGGCAAGTCCCTAGACTTTCAACCATATTGCAATTTAGTCCCCTCATTAGCTAGCTTAAGCTTTGGGGACTCCAAAAGTACAAAAATTATCAACTAAAACCATCAAAATCACTTACTTGTAGAGAAAATGATTTGCTAAAATTTTCAAGCTTTCAAAGCCCTTCCTTTGTTGATATTTTTGGTTGGAGAAGAAAACAAAATGAAAAGATGATAGCCTTGGCTTATTTCATCTTATTTTATTCGTTTTGTCAACTAATATCACCAACTATTGACCAAAATAAATGCTCTTGTCCCCTATGCATACTATGGCCGGGTAAATCACTTAAAACAAGGCCAAATTGCACATTTGGGACCTTCAATTAATATTCTATAGTTATTTGGCACCTCTAGCAAACAAAATAGAACTTTCGCACTTTATGCGATTTAGTCCTTTTTCGCGATTAGGCATGAAATCGCTAAAATTAAGGCACTAAAATTTCCATGCCTCTTTATAAACATGTTGTAACACATAAAATAACATGAAAATAATTTTCTCTAACCTTGGATTAGTGATCCCGAGATCACTATTCCGACTAGCCCCTAAATCGGGCTGTTACAAGCTGGTCATAGGGGACAAAGAATTAAATTTTCAAAGCATTAGGTGAGATTTTGGTGGTAATTTGTCTAGTAAAATAATAAAATAAGGAGAAGAAAAGATATCATCTTTTCCCCTTCTTCTCACCACCGAAATTTCCAAAGAAAAACACAATGGGAGCTTGAAAATTTTTAGCAACTCCTTATCTCTACAAGTAAGTGATCTTGGTGGTTTTTATTGAGAATTTTTGTACTTTTGGAGTCCCCAAAGCTTAAGCTAGCTAATGAGGGAACTAACTTGCAATATAGTTGAAAGTCTAGGGACTTGCCATGAGAGATTTTATGTTGTTTGCTGAGTTTTTATGGAAGAAAATGAATGATAGTGAGTTAAGGAACAACTTTTGTGAAATGTGTTAGCATGAAAACACCTAAATAGGACTTGAATGCAAAGGTTGAAAATGTGTAATAAATGCATGAAATAATCAGAATTATGAGTAGTTGTAAGAATAATAAATGTTCAACTAGGCTTGTTTAATGAGAAAATGTGATGAAAAATGATTTACGAGCCTAGGGGCAAAATCATAATTTTTGCCAAAGTACAAGAGCAAAATGGTCATTTTTTCCTAAGTAGAGATTATGATGTATTATGATCATGAAATGATTAAATGAATGAACTTTTGTTGTTATAGATCAAGAAGAGCGCGAAATTAACCTTGATCGGGGAAAAGGCAAGGGTTCGGATTAAACCGCAAATTAACGCATTTTGCACCGAGGTAAGTTTATGTGTAAACGATGTATCTTAAATACACATGTTATTGTTTATTGGGATATTCTGTGATTGAGATCATTTATGATTTAAATGAATTGGACTTGTTAGAATATGAATGTTGGAATAGATATGTAAGTGTAGAATATTATCCGTAACAAATTATGGTGGGCTGTGTGTGATACCACCTTAATTGTTCTTGTTGGTGGGCTATGTGCGATACCACCTTAATATTTATTCACGATGGGTTGTGTGCGGTACCATCGTTTATGTTATCAATTGGTGGGCTATGTGCGATACCACCGTAAATATTCTTGCTGGTGGGCTATGTGCGTTACCGCCCTGCTTAAGGTAAATGGTGGGCTAAGTGTGAAACCACCGAGTGTTGATATTTCTAAGAGTGACTTATCGTGAAATTGTGTTGTGTTGTTTCATGTGGTCTTGTGGTGATAAGTGCAGGGCGTATGTTAAATAATAAGAGCATTTGATTGTGATATGGTTGGAATGTGGTAAGAAAGAATGAGTAAGCATGATCTTGGATTGTTGGATGCTTTTACTTATTGTGAAATGTTATTTATTGATTAGCACATGTTATGATATTTATTGTTTACATGTAAACTTACTAAGCTTTAAAGCTTACTCCTTTTCTTTTTCCCTTGATTTATAGAGTCAAAGAGTCAGGTCGGGATACGAATATAATCTGAAGATCACCCACACTATCAGCTCATCTTGGTATATTCTTGAATTAGCATTTTGTGTATGGCATGTATAGGGGCTAGACTAGGTGAAATGTTTGTTATTTTGGCCAAGTGTGTATTGGCTCCTTATAGATGAATTCTTTTGTACATGGCCAAAGTTAATGGCTCAATACTATTAATCAATGAAAAGATGAGGTTATTCATGATTGTGTAGGGTATATGATTGGGTTGTTTGGTTATGAATTATGCTAGAATGAATTAGGGTGATGAAAGAGCTTGGCGAATAGCCTTGTTCTTGTCCACACGGGTAGGCACACAGGCGTGTGTCCAGGCTGTGTGTGACACATGTTCAGTCCCATGGGTGTGTGACTAGGCCCTGTGTCCCCTGCATGTTAGTTTTACAAGTCAGTACGCTTTATAGTAAACACATAGGCAGAGACACGGTCATGTGTCTCAGCCGTGTGGGAGGCACGACCAAAGACATGGGCGTGTGCCCTGGCCGTGTGAAGTCTGCACCTTGAAATTGGAATTTAATTTGAAACACGATCTAAGGACACAGGCGTGTGCCCTGGCCATGTGACCATAGTGAGGTAATGACGTCATAAACAGAATGCCAAGGTTTTGGCACACGGTAAGACACGAGCGTGTCGAGGCTGTGTGAGAGACACGGGCCAGGGACACGGGTGTGTGTCCAGCCGTGTGAAATAAGTCAGTGTCAACCACAGGTGAGGGACATGGGCGTGTGTGACCACACGGCCTGCCCACACGGGCATGTCCCATTTCACACGGGCGTGTGGCCCCTGTTTAGGTAAAATTTTTCTAATTTTTAATTCGGAATGAAATTTGATTGCCCAAAGTTGTATGACCATGTGTGTTAAGTACAGTAACGCCTCGTATCCAATTTCAATGTAGAATACGGTTAAGGGGTGTTACACATGAAGTTTACTCCAAAATCTCAATGTAAGCCTCAGATCACAATCATAAATGATAGATATTGGGACTCCGTGTAATCTCACAATCTCAGACACATATAATTATGCTAATCTCTCAAGTGAGAAATCTGTTCTGACTGGAATAAAATGTGTCGATTTAGTCAATATGTCAACAATCACCCAGATCGACTCTTTGTTTTTGGAGTTACAGGTAAACTAGATACGAAATCCATCGTGACTCGCTCCCACTTTCACTCCAGAATCATAACATGATGTAGTAAACCTGACGGTACCTGATGCTCTACTTTTACCTATAGACAAATCAAACATTTAGCTACGAACTCACAAATTTCACGTTTCATACCCGGCCACCAGTACATCTGTTTCAAATCACAGTACATATTCGTGCTACCTGGATGAATAGAATACGTACTGCTATGAGTTTCAGACAAAATATCTCTTTTCAAACTTAAATCATTTAGAACACAAATCCTATCACGATAACGTAAAGTACCATCATTATCAATTCTGTACTCAGTTGTCGTTTCAATATCAACTTCGAATCGTCATTTTGGAAGTCCTGAATTCCTTGTAGAAATAGAGGTTTAGCTCTCAACTCCGCCAGTACAGAACCATCTTCATTCAGAGCTAAATGAACGTTCAACGCTTAAAGTGCAAACATTGAGGACTTTTGATTGAGTGCACCTGTAACCACATTAGCCTTTCCCAGATGATAATCAATAACCAAGTCATAATCTTTCAATAGATTTAGCCACCGTCTTTGTCTCAAATTCAGTTCTTTCTGAGTCATCAAATACTTTGAATTTCTGTGATTTGTAAACACATGACATTTCTCACCATATAAATAATGTCTCCAAATTTTCAAAGCGAAGACAATCGCGTCTAGCTCGAGATCATGTGTAAGATAATTCTTTTCATGTGGCTTTAACTACCGAGAAGCATAGCTACTACTTTCCCTGCCTGCAGCTGTAACACCCTTTACTCGTATTCAACGTCGAAACAGGGTACAAGGCATTACTGGACATAAACACAAGCAAACATAAATTTCTAAGTCATAAATTTTGATCCAAATTAAAAACTTTCCATACACATTCATATCGTCCCTAAAACGAACCTACGAGGCTCAATACATGCTTTGGAAGTGGTTCGGGACTAAACTGAGAACTTTAGAAAATTTTACAAAACTTAGAAAATTTTTCATGTTGCAAGGGTCACACGCCTGTGTGGTCCAAAGGACACGTCCGTGTGACCCTTAGATACACCCATGCTACAAGCTGTGTTCAAAATAGGGTGCTCTCTGACTTGTGCCATACGCCCGTGCCACACGCCTGTGTGCTAGGCCGTGTGGTCGATTTAGTTTCCATAATTTTTCATAAAATATGTGTAGACTACACACGACCGAGACACACGCCCATGTCCAAGGCCGTGTAGCACACACGGCCGAGGCAAGCGCCCGTGTCTCTGCCCGTGTGCTCAATTCTGGACATTCTGTTTTGTAACAATTAAGGTGCAGGGGACACACGGCCCAAACACATGCCCGTGGGGTAGGCCATGTGTGAGACACACGCCTGTGTGTCTATCCGTGTGGACAACAATAAGTCTATTTACCAAGCCATTTTGCCACCCTTACTTCTACATACATGCACAACATCATATGGCACCAATCCAAGCATATTACATACAACCAAATCAGCCACAATCAAAACATCAACACATCATTCACATGCTACCATCTATCGTACACAAACATCACATGCTTATCAACTCAAATCATGTAAATTCCCACATCCATGAAAGGCATCATCATATAAATTGATCATACCAATTGTAGCCAATTTTCAATGGACTTATACAAAATGAACTTTCAACCAATATAAGCTAACACATTTGGCCAAATCAATTATGACACATAACAAAATGACCAAGTCTCCTATACATGCCATAACTCTAAATGCTAAATTCATTGGTACCCAAAATAATTGTTGTAGATAGTGTGTATCGGTCTCCGACAAATATCCAATCCCGAGCTAGCTTGGTTACACTATAAGATAAAGGAAATGAAGAGGAGTAAGCTTTATAGCTTAGTACGTTCACATGAAAATAATAAGCAAAATTAAATAACATTAAACATGAATATCATACAATTAGTATAACACAAGTTACATAATTTTCATCATAGGTTCATAAACATAACTTAATCATTCTTAATCTTACCAAGTGTTCATCAGATACCGAGCTCATTCTTATGAGTTTTTCGTACATACCTGTACCAACTCGTAACATATCATACTCTTTCTCGTCTTTGACATACCCTTTGAACACTTGGAATATCAATCAGAAACACAAAAAGTATTGCATATAAGTGCCACATACGTAGCCAAGTCTACTTCATATCTCATCACACATAGGGGCTCGCACTCAAGCTAATCACCGGCCTGCTCACACAAGCTATTAGTCAAGACATAACTACGCAATACTGCTCACACAAGCTGTCAGGTATCCGCAACACATGCCAGACTGCCCAGCCACTGGTAGACGTACGAGACTAGCACCCAAATCACATAAATCACATATATCACATGGTTTCCTAGTGACATGTCACTCGTATCCTAATCCATTCCTAAGATTAAAACGGGATTTCTCACTTGTCATTTCATCGTCGAACGTATCCATATTGTCATTTATACAATTCATGCATAATAAAACATATGAAAATACAAATATAACATTGTCTTTATTTACACATGAAGTTACCTCGGTACAAAATAGTAGAAAAGGATTTAATCGTCAAACACCTTATTCTTTCCCCGACCAAGGTCCGAACTTTGTTTTTCTTTATCTATAATAGTAAATTTAGATTATTTAATATTCACCCCCACTCTTAAGAAAAGATATCATTCAGGGATTTGAGAATAATGCAGAAAGTTAGGCACTTTCTCGAAATAAATATTCACCCCCCACACTTAAGATGTACATTGCCTTTAATGTACAAAGACATATATGAAATTTAAGAAAAAGAGAGAGGTGAAACTTCCTGAATTTGGATAGTTTCCTTGAGTTGGGAGTCCTGAGGTGTGGTGGCTGCTATTGAGCTCTGCGCTAGATGAAGAAATTGGGAAGCTCGTGAAGAAATAGCTAGGAAATATTAAGACACATTTAAAATAAACTAATTATGTATTTAAAAATAAGAAAGATAAAGAGAAATAGTGTAAAAATTGAAATAAAACTAAAAGAAAAGATGAATGGACTAAAAAGTCCTTATTGTTGGATGGTTCGCGAGGTGGGTGTGATTTCTAAGGCTGCGGTGGGGTGGTGGCCGTGGTCGTGGTGTGATTCCCTAGTAGCCTTTAGAACCTAAATCAAAGAAAACGAAATAGAATAGATTAAGCTAAGTAAAAGGAAAATAAAAAAAAGGAAAATAAAGGAGAAATGAAAATGAAAAGAGAAGTTATATGGACTCAAAGGTCCTTTTCCTGTCGAGTTAATGAAGCGGCCGGCATGAACTTATGTAGATTGGTCTCACAAAGGGAGACTATGCTAAGATCCTTCCGTTTCTTCGACATGGATGATTGTTAGAACAAAGGTTAAAAGAAAAAATGAAAATTAAAATGGAAGGGGGTGTAAAGGAAAAAGAAGAGTGGGGAGTAGGTAAGAATAGGGGAGGTGGTTTAAATAGAAAAGTCAGGTCTGGTACATCCCACGCCAATGTACCGTTGGCGTGTCGAGTTACACGACCGTGTCGCACGACCGTTTTATGCTTTGTTCGTTTCTCAAACGCCCATAGGTAGGTCGCCACGCCCGTGTTCGGTAAAATAGTGTCGGCCACAGCCGTGGTGTTCAGTTGAGGGTCGTGGCTTGAAGATATTTTTCGTCATGTGTCGTACTATCTCTACCATGTCAGTACGTACATCCGTAGTATCCACACGGCCACGACCACGACCGTGTGTAAGGCCGTGTGGTGTGGAAATCTGCACTTGGTTAGTTTATAGTTAGGTGTTAAAAAGGAAAAATAAAAGTAAAAGAATAAAATGTAAAAATTAATGGTGTTAGTGCTCGGGTTACCTCCCGAGAAGCGCTTGTTTGTAGTCTTAAGCTAGACTTACCTCTCATTCGCATAATCAGGGTGGTTTAAAGATTTGTACATCCTCTCTCATGTTATCAGTTCTACTATCATGGTGAAGTTCAAGTGGAGCAGCGTTTACTTTAAAGGTACCGAATGTAGGATTACTTCCCTCGACTGTTCCGTATGGGAAAACCTTGAGTACCCTAAAAGAGATTTCTTTGTTTGTATTAGGGTCATGAGGAGGTATTCGAGGGTCTGCTTTATCTAACAATACCTGATCTCTAATTTTGAATTTGTTTGTCTTTTGGAGTGGCTTTGGTTCTACTTCGTGCAACCCTATTTTCTCTTTGAAGTGTGTCTTCCACTCGTCCAGTTCATTGATCTGAAGCCTTCGTTCCTCATGAGTTATTTCCTTGTTGGCATGAGGTCTAGGATCTAGCTCAGTTGTGTATTTCCGTGGTGCTTCCTGCGAAGAAGGTTTGAACAAATGGTTGTTAATGGAATTTGTATTCTTACCTTGATTACTCGATGTCCTAGCCGAGTCGAGATCTTGAAGACTGATTGATTCGTCACCTACACAAAGTATGAGTTCACCTGCGCTAACATCAATTTTAGTTCTGGCAGTTGCTAAAAAGGGCCTTCCTAGAATTAAGGGGATACTATTGTCCTCATCCATGTCTAAAACGACAAAGTCTACTGGGAATACGAATTTATCAATTTTCACTAGCACATCTTCAGTTATACCCCTAGGAATCCTAATGATTTTATCAGCTAATTCAATGCTCATCCTAGTTTGTTTGAGTTTCCCTAGACCTAGTTGTTTAAACATTTTATAAGGCATAACATTTATGCTTGCCCCTAAATCAGCCAATGCATTATCAATAGATAAACTACCAATTAAGCGTGGAGTTGTAAAACTCCCTAGATCTTTTAATTTTTGTGGTAGTTTGTTTTGCAACATCGCTGAGCATACTGCATTTTGTGGATTCCACATGCGATTCCTCATCCAACTTCCGCTTGTTTGTTAGAAGATCTTTTAAAAATTTCCTAGAATCTGGCATCTGTGAAAGAGATTCAAGTAACGGTAAGTTAATATGTAATTTCTTTAAAAGTTTAAGAAACTTACCAAACTGTTCCTCTCTGTCGTCTCTCTTTATTGCTTCAGGATATGGTATGTGAGGTTGTTATTCTTTGATTACCGGTTTTGGATTTTTATTACTCACCTCAACCTTACCTTCTTCTACCGAATTCTTTTGCCTGAAATTGGGCTCGTCTAACCCTTCACTATCTTGAGCTGTTATGGCTTGAATTTGCTCCTTTGGGTTAGTCTTAGTGTTGCTTGGTAGGCTTCCTTTGGTCTTTCAGAGATCAGCTTAGCAAGTTGCCCTAACTGGTTTTCGATCCCTTGAATCGATGCTTGTTGATTTTTAAGTGTTGTCTCGGTATTTTGGAAACGTGTTTCTGAGACTGCTATGAATTTTTTCAGCATCTCCTCAAGGTTCGGCTTCTTTTCCTGTGGGTAGGGCTGTTGTTAGAAGTTTTGGGGTGGTTGTTGTCTCTGATTTCCTTGACAACCCCATGAGAAATTGGGGTGGTTCCTCCAACCTGGATTATAAGTATTACTATAAGGGTTATTTTGAGATCGGAAATTATTACCCATATAGTTCATTTGTTCGTTCTCCATGCCCTGTTCGTAGGGTGGGTACTCAGGATTCGCCACGTCTCCACTTGTCTCACATTGCATAACTGGATGTACCTTCGAGGAACACAAACCATCAATCTTTTTATTTAGCATCTCTACCTGATTTGATAGTATGGTTACTGTGTCGAGGTTGAAAACTCCGGCTGCTTTTGCTGGCCTTGTCATTGTAACTTGCCACTGATAGTTATTCAATGACATCTTCTCTATAAACTCGCAGGCTGCTTCAGGAGTTTTGTTATTCAGAGTTCCGCCGATGGCTGAATCGATTAATTGCCTTGTTGAAGGGTTCACACCGTTGTAGAAAGTTTAGACATGTAGCCACAAGGGTAATCTGTGGTGTGGGCACCTCCTCAACAAATCTTTGTATCTCTCCCATGCATCATAAAGTGTCTCTAAATCCATCTGCACAAAAGAAGGGATATCATTCCTTAACTTGGCCATTTTGGCTGGTTGAAAATATTTTACTAAAAATTTCTTGGTCATTTGATCCCATGTAGTGATTGACCCTCGTGGAAGAGAATGCAACCACTGTTTGGCTTTATTTCTCAAAGAAAAGGGAAATAACCGAAGACGGATGGCATCATCAGTAACGCCATTTATTTTCAAAGTATCGCAAAATTCTAGGAAATTCGCCAAGTGATCATTTGGATCTTCATCCTGCAAACCATCAAACTGAACAAGTTGCTGTATCATCTGAATCGTGTTAGATTTTAGTTCAAAATTATTTGCGGCAATAGCAGGTCTAACAATACTTGACTCAGTTCCTGTTAAATTAGGTTTAGCATAATCATATATAGTTCGAGGAGCATGATTTTTGGCCATCTCTGGAGGTGGCGGATTGTTCTCAGCCATCTCTTCGGTAGTTTTAACTTCGTCTTCTTGCTCTTATTGTATGTAGTTTAAGCTTCACCTTATTTCTCTACGATTTCTGCGAATAGTACCTTCAATATCACTGTCGTAAAGTAGGGGTCCTGTCGGGTTTCTTCTAGTCATAAACCAGAGGTACCTGAAAGGAGTAAAGGAACAAAAATTAAAAAAAAAAAGTAAGAAATAAAAGTAAGAAATTGCAGAAAATAAAAAATGGCTAAAGTAATAAAAATTGAGCTTTCTTAATATTCTGGTTCCCTGGAAACGGCGACAAAAACTTCATCGTGGGTTAGAGTCTTAAAAATTTATAAAAAGAATGATCGAGCCTAGAAACTAACTGTGACAACGACTTGAGGCAAGTGCACCTATCGAACAGTAGTATAGCTTAGTGGCAAGACCGAATTGTCGAACCCAAAGGAACCTGAAGTACTAATACTAACTTTCTTTTTATTATTTAGCCTAAGAATTAAAGGAATTTTTATCTAATCTAAAATTAACTAACAACTAAGCTAAAGATGCAAAGACAAAGAGAATGAATTGGGGAAATTAACTTTGGGAAAAACCAATTGATTAAGACAATACCCGAGGAAGAATCCACCTAGACTTCACTTGTTATCTAACTCTGAACCAGACGATTTATTCACTTGACTTGATCTGTAGGATTCCCTAAGTTATATTAATACCTCCGTCGAGGATACTAATGTCTAACCCTAGGTTGATTAATTGAAATCACTTTTTAATTAAAACTCCTAGAATTGCATTAACTCGATCTATGGACTCCCATATTAGGTTTCACCCTAATCCGAAAAAATCTCGTCATCCTATGTCTAGGCGTGCGATCAACTCTGCTTAATTATGCTAGATCTACTCTTAGGCAGGGACTTTTGCTCCTCCACCTAAGCACATCACACTTGAATTAATATCCCGGAAATATCAAAACAAGAATTAAGAACACATAATTAAGAACAAATCAAGTATTTATCATATAGTACCGCAAACGATAACAAGATTCATCTTAGGTTTCATCCCCCTCAGGTGTCTGAGGGTTTAGTTCATAATCATAAAAGAACACATCTCAGAAGAAAAGATAAAACAAAACATAAGAAAAACTCTAAAACTCCATGAAGGAATTGAAGAGAGATCCTCCGTCTTGAGTATGACTCCGGCTTCTTGAGATGAATCAACTGGCTTTCTTCGAGTAAATTCCACAATTTTGACCCCTCTGGCTCGGCTCTTTGGCCTTGCTGGACGCCTCCTGAAGGTTGGCCTCTAGGGTGTTTATATAGGCTTTTGGAATGCTTTCTTTGCCTCTAAGTACCCTAATCCGAGTGAAATTCCTCTTTGTCATGTCAGGGACACGCCCATGGCACACGCCCGTGCGAATCGTGGCCAGGCCGTCTTCGAGACTATTAAGGAGGCACGACCGTGCGGCTTGGGCCCAGGCCATGTTGATTTCGTGTTATGGCCCATTTACTACGTTTTTGGGCTCGTTTCTCGTTATTTTCATCCTCGTATGCTCTCCTGAGTATAAAACATGAAATTAAAGGATTAAGAGCACCAAATTACATAATTTAAGGGATAAATCATCCAAAAGCATGCTAAATGTGGGCTTAAAATATGTTACTATTACGGTTTATCACGACTCTGTGCCACTGCCACAAAACTTTAACTAGGGCTATATTTTTATTTTTCAACTATTTAACTTCCCGAGCCAAAATCTTGATCAGTTCCTTACCGTAAGTCATATCTGGTCGAATCTCAACCTCTTTCGAAGAAATCACATGTGAAGGGTCTGATCGATAATGGTGTAACATAGATACATGAAACATGTTGTTGATCCTTTCCAACTCTGTCGGTAAAGCTAACAGATATGCCACCTACACTATTCTTTCAATAAACTCATACGGCCCAATGAAACATGGACTTAACTTGCCTTTATGGCCAAACCTCAGAATCTTCTTCCAAAGAGTTACTTTTAGGAATACTTTATCACCAATCTAAAATTCGATCTCTTTTCTTTTCAAATCTACATACGACTTCTGTCGATCTGAAGCTGCCTTCAAACAGTCACGAATTACTTTCACTTTCTTTTTGGTCTCTCTAACCAAATCGACCCCATGTATCTGTTTCGCACTAAGGTCAGTCCAATACAACGGAGTTCGACACTTGTGGCCATACAATACCTCATACGGTGCCATCTTTATACTCGACTGAAAACTATTGTTATAAGCAAATTCAACTAAAGGTAGATATTTTTCCCAACTACCTTCGAATTCTAAAACACAACAATGAAGCATATCTTCGATAACCTGAATCATTCTCTCTGATTGGCCGTCGGTTTGCGGATGAAATACGGTACTAAAGTTCAACTTTGTACCCAAAGCTTCTTGCAACTTTTTCCAAAATCAAGACGTAAACCTCAGATCTCTATCCGAAATAATAAAAATAGGCACTCCGTGTAATCTCACAATTTCAGCAATGTACAATTCAACTAGCTTGTCAAGTGAGTAATCGGTACGTACCGGTATAAAATGAGCCGATTTTGTCAACCTATCGACAATGATCCAAATGACATCTTTCTTTTTCAGAGTCAAAGGCAAACCCGTTACAAAATCCATCATAAATTTGTCACATTTCCACTCGAGTACCATCATTGGTTGAAGTAAGCCCAAAGGTACTTGGTGTTCAGCCTTTACTTGTTGACAAACTAAACACCTCGAAACAAACTCTGAAATATCCTCTTTCATACCTGACCACTAATACCATATCTTCAAATCATTATACATTTTTGTACTACCCGGATGAAAGCAACCACTGTGTGCCTTATGTAAAATCTTCTGAATAAGTTCATCATTTTTTGGTACACATATTCTATCTCGGAACATCAAACAATCATCCGAATCTATCCGAAAGTATGAATCATTACTAGATTCATATGGAGCTCTTTTAGCTTGCAATTCACTATCACTTTTTTGAGCTTCATAAATTTGCTGAAGAAACACCGGTCTAGATCTCAACTCAGCTAGAACCAAACGTTCATCGGATAAAGTCAACCTCGTATTCATAGCTCTCAAGGAAAACAAGGACTTTTCGCTCAAAGCATCTGCAACTATGTTCGCATTTCCGGGATAGTAGTCGATTACCAACTCATAATCTTTTAGTAACTCGAGCCATCTCTGTTGTCGCAAGTTCAAATCCTTTTGTGTCATCAAATACTTCAAACTCTTGTGGTCGGTATAGATGTGGCACTTCTCACCGTACAAATGATGATGCCAAATTTTCAAAGCAAAAATAATGGTGGGCAATTCCAAATCGTGCATCGGATAATTCTTCTCGTACGATTTCAACTATCTCGAGCCATAAGCTATCACTTTGCCCTCTTGCATCAACACACATCCTAATCCATTCAGTGACGCGTCACTATAAATTACGAACTCTTTTCCCGATTCAGGTTGCACTAAAATCGGTGCCTCAATCAATAATGTTTTCAACTTCTCAAAGCTTTGCTGACATTTTTCTGACCATTCGAACTTAACATCCTTTTGCAACAGCTTAGTCATAGGGGTAGCAATCATCGAAAATCCTTTGATAAAACGTCGGTAATAACTGGCTAAGCCCAAAAAGCTTCGAACCTCTAATACATTTCTTGGCGGTCTCCAATCAATAATTGTTGAAATCTTACTCGGATCTACCCGAATACAATCTCTAGAAACAATATGTCCCAAAAATCCGACTTCTCGGAGCCAAAACTCATTTTTGCTAAACTTAGCAAACAATTTCTTATCTCTCAAGGTCTGTAACACAATTTTTAAATGTTCAGCATGCTCAGACTCATCTCGAGAATAAATCAAAATGTCATCAATGAACACAACCACAAACTTATCTAAGTACGGTCGAAAAATTTGATTCATCAAGTCCATAAAAATAGAAGGAGCATTAGTCAGTCTGAAAGGCATAATAAGAAATTCATAATGCCTGTACCATGTCCTGAAAGCAATTTTCAGCACATCCGCCTCTTTAAATCTCAACTGATAGTAGCCAGATCTCAAGTCAATCTTCAAAAATACTGTTGCCCCTTTCAACTGATCAAAGAAGTCATCAATTTTCAGCAAAGGATACTTGTTCTTTATAGTCACCTTGTTGAGTTGTCGATAATCAATACAAAGTTTCATGGATCCATCTTTCTTCTTAACAAATAACACCGATGCACCCCATGGTGAAAAACTCGGTCTCGCAAAACCCTTACCTATCAACTCTTGCAACTGAGCTTTCAATTCTTTCAATTCAGTCGGAGCCATCCTATATGGAGTGATCGATATCGGTGATGTCCCTGGTACTAAATCAATACGAAACTCAATCTCTCTGAAGGGAGGTAACCCAGGTAACTCCTCTGGAAACACATCTAGATATTCACAAACTATCGGTACTGATTCAATCTTTATTTCAGACACTATTGTATTCAACACATAAGCTAGATAAGCTTCATAACCCTTTCTTACATATCTTTGGGTAGTCATTGAAGAAATCACAACAGGTAACTCACCCGACTCATCTAAATCAATTCGAAGAATTTCACTGTAACAGACCAATTTTGACCCTAATCGGAACGGTGGTTTCGGAACCACGAATCCGAGCCTGAGAGTTATTTTTTTTTTTAAATATTATGTTTTGTGTCTGTTATGTGTGATTTATAAGTGTGAAATTCTCGTGGAAAATCTTAGCCATCTAAGTGTTTAAATTGCTAAAGGTCTAAATTGCAAGAAGAACCAAGGTAGTGGGCATTAAAAAAAAAAGGGGGCTAAGTAAATTGTCCATTAAACATGGGGATTTGCATGTTAAATTCCCCATTTCTAAACAAGGTGGACGGCAAGCATGCATATATGTTCTTTTTTTTATTTTTTTGTATGATATTTAGGCATTATTATATTAAAAGCATGCTAAGAATATATGCTTTCTAATTATATATATTGATTTTAGTAATATTATAAGAAAAGCATGCTATATTTTATGTTAAAAAGATAAAAACAAAAAGAAAATAATTCTCTCTTCATTCATTCCTTTCTTGCCCGATTCTTACCTTGAAGAGAAGGGAAGAACTTCATCTTCCCCATTCGGCCCTTGCATGCACTAGGATAGGTAAGAATTGAACTTGATTTTAAAAACCTACCTTAATATGGCTTAAATTCTTGATCATTTTTCTTTTGAAACAAGCAAAATTTGTTAATATTGGTATGATGAGATTCGGCCATGGGTGCTAATGTTGTAGTTTGTTGTGATAATAAGTTAGATAGTATGAGAAGAAATGGCATGAACTTGTAAGAAGATTTTGTTGATTTGGCTTGAAGGTACCCTCATAGTTGGCCGAATAATAGGATGGATATTCATGAAAACATTTCTTCTTGTGTTTTGATGTTCGGCCATCCTCTTATAATGAAATTAACCATAGAAGATTGTTATATGTGATGTTAAATTATTGGGTGAACTAAGTTTAAGACTTGATTACTTGAAGTAAATTAGTGCAAGGGGTAAAATGGATGGAAGGAAGGGTTATAGAGAATCCTAGGAACCTAAGGGCCATTCGGCCATGGAGAAGAGATCCAAATGGGTTGAAAATTTTATTGTGGTGTTCAATAGGTTAAATTGGATTAGTTAAATGCTTGAATTTGGTGTGATTATTTAGCTTGTTGCTTGGTTGTATGTTGAAGAAAATGCATGGGTGTTGAATTGGCATATTCGGCCATAAGAGAGAATGAATTTGAGCTATTGTATTCGGTTATATATGTATAATTATATAAAGTTAATGTATGGCTATAGATAAGAAGGTAAGTTGTAAGTTAAAGCACATCAAGGAAATTATTACCAAAGTGTTCCCTAATAATTTTGAATGCACTTGAACAAAGTAGAGGATGAATGCCGAATGCAAATGTTTATGTCTTGGAATTATTTATTTTATGATTTTGCTTTCGAATTGAATGGAAGTGTGGTTTAATTGGTTTAAATTGAACCAAATTAGATCAAGATCAAAAGGAGAAAAAAGTTGGAGCGAGGGAAAGCTAAACTAAACGAATAGTTGGAGATTTTGAATCTATCTACTTCTAAGGTAAGTCCTTTATTTAAAATATGTTAATAAGTTAATTACGAATTTAGTGAATGATAAACTGTGGAAAATTAAAGTATAAATTCATGATATAGCCGAATGTAAATGTATAGTATTGAAGTGAATTTATTTGGCTAATGCAAATGAATAAGTAAGTTCTTGAGCAATCTTATGTTTTGAGATTATTTACAAATTTAATGAATGATAGAATTCGTATGAGTTGGTGTAAAACCATGAGTTGGCCGAATGTGATGATGATGGATTGGGTTGATTTCAAATGTATTTAACTAAATGTGAATAAACGCATATGGTTCGATATGTGACAGTGAAATGCGAAAAATATGTAAAGCTATTTTTGACATAATCGGGCTTTATGCCTAGCAGGCCTCGTGCCGGTGACATAATCGGGCTTATGCCTAGCAGGCTTCGTGCCGGTGACATAATCGGGCTTATGCCTAGCAGGCTTCGTGCCGGTGACATAATCGGGCTTTACGCCTAGCAAGCCTTGTGCCGGTGTTACTTTTCAGGCTTTTACGCCTAGCAGGCTTGATGCCGGTGATGTATTTTACCAAAGAGGAATTGAATCTTTGTTCAAGACAATTTAGAGCTAAATTGTCAAGAATATGGTTCAGGTAAGTATGTAAGGTATGATATGTTTAATATTACTTGGGTCAAATTAATATTGATGGACGTAATTTGACGGAAGTCGAGCTTAGAACGTGCTATTATGGAACAATTGGTTTTCATGTATAGACGTTAAGAAGGTAGATTTCCATGCGATATGCTTATATGAACTACGAAGAAATGTAGGTCTAAGGAAATGACCCCTAATTCACTTAGGTTACTGAATTACTAGTATTTGGCTTTGTGTAAACTATTTACTTAATTGCCTATGTGAAATACCATATGTTGATTGTTTTCTTTTCGTAAATGATTAAATGTTCTATTATTATGAGTTAGGACTTACTAAGCTAGTAAGCTTAATTATGTGAGATGTTTCCTCTGTTTTATAGATTAGGAGCAAGCCACAAGCTCATCGGGATTGTCGGAAAGTCGCTCACACTATCAATCTACATTTTGGGTACTCTTTCATTTTGGTTTTAAGCGAAGGCATGTATAGGATAGGCTTGGTTTTTGTTTGATGGAATCTTAAGGTTCATGTGTAAAAACTAAAAAAAAAATAGCCATGCGAAAATGGCTAAATTTTGTTAAGTACGTTGGTGTGTTTTGAATGTAAGTTGGTTCATGGTGGCAATGTCTATGCATTCTTAATCTAGTTAATCGTTTTTATTAAGGAAATGTTTGTATATGAATTGAATCCTTGAATTTGAGATGTAGGTAGGCTCGGTTAGAAGCTAGTTTATTTTTATGAATGCAATAAAACAGCTTGTAGTGGCAGCAGTGACGTGAGTTAGAAAAATTACCAAAAATAGGGTGTATTGAATTTAGAGGTGAGTGAGTTATGAAATTGAACCTTAGTGTGTCTATTTTTACATGAAAGAAACAGAATAGGTAAAAGATTTGTATATTATGAGATAATTAAGTTTTAACGAGACCTGCTCTGAATGAATTCGTGAGCTACTGTTCTGTTTTGGAAAAATAGTCAAAAATTGTACAAAAATAATTAGGAATCATGGTTTATATTTGTAGAACCCTAAATGAGTCTATTTTTCATTGGTATAAACAAGAACATCATAGGAAATTTGTGCAATCAGATAACTGCAGTTTTATAGGGACAGGTCAGAATTGTCCAGCAGTGTAATAAGGGTAACTTTGAAGAATAAACTGTACTAATTGGCCACATGAACAATTCTGGAAAAATTATGGTAAATAGTTATATGAGTCTAGTTTCAAGGAAAATTTACGGATCTAAATTTCGAGTTTTGTAACTCGATTTATGGCCGATTTAGTCAGCGTGACGCAGTTGGACAGCTTTAAAAATTTTACTCCCCGAGTTAATGTTTACGTCTAGTAATGCCACGTACTCGATTCCGGTAAGGGTTTCGGGTAAGGAGTGTTACATTCACCTTTCTCACATTTCAATTCAATAATTTTTCATCTACAATTCACTACAACATCATGCAGTGTTAACCAATCCATACCCAAAATGACATCAAACTCATCAAATGGCAATTATTGCAAACTTTATCAACTAGCACATATTTGCCTAAGGGGTTTGACACTTTAATCACAATTTTAGTAAACTCAACAGGCAAGTTCTTACTAGCTACCAATTTCATGCAAACATAAGAATGAGTCGATCCAGGATCGATCAATGCAATAACATTAGTATCATAGAGAGAAAAAGTACCAATGATAACATCGTGAGATATCGTTTCTCCACGAGCACGGATAGCATAGGCTCTAGCAGGTGCCCTAGCCTCAGATCTTACAACTGTATCTGTGGTCACACCTTTACTACTAGCTCTATTTCCTGTGTTCCTTTGTGGTCTCCCTCTAGCGGCGGTATTGCCCAATCTCATAGTCTGAAACTTATCATTTTCAACCATTTTTGGGCAATATTAAATAAAGTGGTCGTGAGAGCCACACTTAAAACAAGCTCGGTCATACATTATACATTCATCGGGGTGTCATCTACCGCAGTGCTGACATTCAGGCCTACCAGACTTAGCGTTACCAACGCAAGCTACTGATGTAGTTTGGGCTTTAGAACCTGAGTATTATTTCCCACGTTCTCTGTTGGGATACCCAGCTGAAGCACTCGATCGAACATACAAATCTCTCGATTTCTTAGACTGAGATTGAAATGACTTACTCATTGGCCTTTTTCTTGCATCTCTAGCCTCAGACTCGGCTTTTCTCTTCTCCTTTCTTAATTCTTCAACTTTACAAGCTCGGTCGAATAGCACCACAAATTCTTTCAGCTCAAGAACTCTAACTAACAATCGGATGTCCTCATTCAACCCATCTTCGAACCTTTTGCACATGATAGCCTTGGTGGAAACACACTCCTGAGCATACTTACTGAGCCTGATGAACTCTCGTTCATACTCAGTTACAGACATTCGGCCCTGTTTCAGCTCTAAAAATTCTTTACGTTTCTGATCAATAAACCGTTGGCTAATATACTTCTTCCTAAATTTGTCTTAGAAGAATTCCCAATTAACCCCCTCTATCGGTACTGCTGACACAAGGGTTTTCCACCACTGGTATGCTGAATCTCTCAGAAGTGACACAGCACATTTCAGACATTCATCCCGTGTGCATGACAGTTCATCAAACACCCTAATGGAGTTTTCGAGCCAGAATTCTGCCCTTTCAGGATCATCATTGACATTTGCTCTAAAATCTTCAGCCCCATGCTTTCGGATCTTATCAACAGGTGGCTTACTCAATCTCATGAATCCCATACCTTGTGGAGCTACGGAAACCGACTGAGGAATAGGTGGGGGTGGAGGAGGTTGGGCATTCGGATTTGTTCGAACAAATTCTGTATACCTGTAACAGCCCGGTTTAGACCTTAGTCAGAACTGTGGTTTTGGACCACAAATCTGAGTTAGAAAAATATTTTAATATTATTTTCTGTGTCTACTATGTGTGATTAAGCATGTGTTAAAGTTCCGTGAATTAATTTGTTCGTTTGCGTGCTTAATTTGAGAAAAGGATTAAACTGCATTAAATGAAAAATTAGCATGCCATATGTTAAAAGCACCTATGTGTTATGTCTTTATAAAGGTATGGCCTTATGAGGCAATTAAACCATTTTAAAAGTGAGTGGATGGTATTGGACATTAATGGCCTTGAATTTTATATGTTTTATATGTTTATTCATAAGGTTAATTTGGTAAAAGAATTAATATATATGTTATAATAAAATAAACATAAAACATGGCCATTATTCATCTTAGTTGGCCGAATATAGCAAGGAAAGAAAAGAAGAAAATGTTCTTAGGTTTCAGCTAGCTTTTGGCTTAATTCAAGGTATTTTTTGATCGGTTTTTGATAATTTCTACGTTTTTGCAATCATTGCTTCAAGTACTTTGAAACCCATGCTTCAATTTTGTGAATTGATGAATATTTTGTAATGTTCCATTGATGAACATGAGTTTTGGGATGTTTGATGGTGAAATATGAATTATATGTGATAGAATAACATAGTTTGTCTTTGGAGTTTTGATGATTTTGAGTAATTTGGATTAAATTGAAAGAATAAAATTTTGAAGGACCAAATTGTGAAATAAATGAAATGTATGGACTCATATGAGCATGAGTAAAATTCAACTAGGCAATTGAATGATTTGGTGAATAAATGGATTAAATTTGAACATGTATAGATCAAGAACCGAAGAAAACGGACTTAGATCACGGAAAGTCGAAAGTGATCGAATAGTCGAGACCGTACGTTAATCGAATCTGAGGTAAGTTAATATACAAATAAATGCATTTTAATTAAGTTAATCGTGCATATATGAAATGACATAGGTGTCCGATACGTGATATCACGTAAGACCACGTCTAGACGCTGGCATTGATTCAAGATTTCGTGTAAGACCATGTCTGGGACGTTGGCATCGATATGAGATTTACGTGTAAGACCATGTTTGGGGCATTGGCATCATATTGATTCGTGTAAGACCCTGTCTGGGGTAGTGGTATCAATATCTGATTACATGTAAGACCATGTCTGGGATGTCAGCGTTGTACGACTATTCCGAGCATTCTGAGTATCCTATTAGATTCTGAACGGTTCAACGGGCAAGTTCGAGAAATGAATGACTATGTGAGTTGTATATCCAATTCAGGTACGTTGATATGTGTGCTTTGTATAAGCATGAAAGGTGAGTAAGTATATGCGTTGTTGCAAAGGAATATTTGAGATATATGTACGTTTGAGATATGAGCAAGTGAGATGCTTGAGATATGATGTGTTGGTAACCAATGGCAAACCAATTGAGCCAAAGAGATATCTATGTGCTTGAAATGAAGATATGTTAATGAATTTAAATTGCTATGTTTATGAATGGTATTATGATAAATTTATTTGTATATGGCTTACTAAGCTTTTGAAAGCTTACTTTGTGTATGATTACTTTGTTTTACAGATCATCAAAGCTACTGAAGGCTCGGGGATTGTCGAGGATTGTCATCACACTACTCAAACTTATTTTGGTACTTTTTGATTGTGTTCATAACTAAATATGTCATGTATAGGCTAGTTGTTTTGGGAATATGTTTGAAATATGTACATAGCCATGTGATATGGCTAGATAAATAGTTGTGTTGTGAATGGCTAGTCATGTCCTATAATGTATGTTTTGGTATGGCTTGATGGCAAATGAAATGATTTATTGAATGGTAAGTTTCTTGATGCAATGTTGAAATATCTTTAATGAGATAATGCCTTAGTATTGTGGTAAAATATGAATGAACTATGTTTAGATATACTTGTGAAATGGTTGAACCAAATGGCTTATAAGTTAGCATGTTTAGAGATGAGATCGAATATAATGATATGATGAACATTTTGATGTGTTTTGGTTGCTAATGATGCAAGGAAAGATGCTTAATTGTGCTTGTAGGAATAAACCCAATGTGTGGGTGGCATTTTGGCCTTGAAAATGGCCTATAATTGCCCACACAGTTGAGCACACGAGCGTGTGGCTCAACCGTATCCCTCGTGGTTGAAATTCAAAAAAAGTCAAACTCGACCATGGGCTGGACACACTAGCATGCGACTGGCCGTGTGGTGCAATTCAGTAGCGACCACGGGTGAGGCACATGGGCGTGTCCACGGCCATGTGGACAAGTCAGTATGTATGCCCTGTTTTGATACGGCCTAGACACACGGGCGTGTCTGAGACCGTGGGAGGCAAACGGCCTGCCCACATGGGCGTGTGACCTCTGTCACTTAGAAAAATTTTTAAATTTCTGAGAATTTCCATATGTGTTCGGTTTAGTCCCAACCCTATTCTAAAACATGATTAAGGTCTCGTTGACCTATTAAAGGGACACTTTGATTGCATTTGCTAAATTATATTATGATATGTCCGCTAAAGTTTTTGATTGTCCGGTAATGCCTCTTAACCCTATTCCGGCGACAGATACGGGTTAGGAGTGTTACAATACCACTCGTTCATCATGTGGAGGAAGGCTTCCCTACCCCCTTCTGCTCCTCCCTGACTAACCGTGGGAGGTTTACTTTCAGACGGCACATTACTTTCTACGTCATCAGCGTCAGCTCGATTGGGATCCGTTTACTATATTAAAACACATTTTAAAATTGTCAGGAGTCATCACACTATCACAGTTCATTTATGGTATGTATAGCTAGACTTTCACACACGCTACGTTAGTCCGAGAATAGACTAAACCGTAGCTCTGATACCACTAAATGTAACACCCCTTACCCGTATTCAACGCAGGAACAGGGTACGAAGCATTACCGGACATAAACACAAGCAAACATATATTTTCGAGTCATAAATTTTGATCCAAATTAAAAACTTTTCATACACATTCATATCGTCCCTAAAACGAGCCTACGAGGCTCAATACATGCTTTGGAAGTGGTTCGGGGCTAAACCAAGAACTTTTTAGAAGACTTTACAAAACTTAGAAAAATTTTCATGTTGCATGGCTCACACACCCGTGTGGTCCAAGGGACATGCCCGTGTGACCCTTAGACACGCCCGTGCTACAGGCCGTGTTCAAAATAGGGTGCTCTCTGACTTGCGTCACACGCCCGTGTGCTAGGCCGTGTGGTCGATTTAGTTTTCATAATTTTTCAAAAAATAGGTGCATACTTCACACTACCGAGACACACTCCCGTGTCCAAGGCCATATAGCACACACGGCCGAGACACGCGCCCGTGTCTCTGCTCGTGTGCTCAATTCTGGATATTTTGTTTTGTAACAATTATGGTGTAGGGGACACATGGCCCAAACACATGCCCGTGGGGCAAGCCATGTGTGAGACACACGCTCGTGTGTCTACCTGTGTGGACAAAAATAAGGCTATTTACCAAGCCGTTTTGCAACCCTTACTTCTACATACATGCACAACATCATATGGCACCAGGCCAAGCATATTACATACTACCCAACCACTGGTAAACGTACGAGACCAGCACCCAGATCATATAAATCACATATATCACATGGTTTCCTAGTGACATGTCACTCGTATCCTAATCCATTCTAAGTTTCAAAAGGGATTTCTCACTTGTTATTTCGTCGTCAAATTTATCCACATTGTCATTTATACAATTCATGCATAATAAAATAGATAAAAATACAAATATAATATTGCCTTTATTTACACACGAACTTACCTCGGTACAAAACAGTAGAAAATGATTTAAACGACAAACACCTTATTCTTTTCCCGATCAAGGTCCGAACTTCATTTTTCTTGATCTATAATAGCAAAATTAGCTTATTTAATATTCACATTACTCAAATCAGTCCGAACATCACATTATGGCAGAATTACCTTTTTGCCCCTCAAGTTTCACATTTTTAAAAATTAGCCCCTAGGCTCGTAAAATGAAATGTATTTAATTTCTTGATAACCCAAGCCTAGCTGAACCAATTTCATGCTTATAGCAGCCCACATTTTCCATTAAATCAGATTTTTACTACCTATTTTACAACTTTTTACAAATAGGTCCTTTTAAGGTATTTTCATAAAAAAATCACTTAGTAAAAGTTGTCTATCACACATCAAACATGCATAACCTACCATTAGCCATCAAAACAAGTACATGTCTAACATGGGTCAAACCCTAGACATCAACCATAACTCAAATTAATGGTAGAAATAGATAGATTGGATGATAACGACTTCAAAAATGTAAAAAAGCAGTAAAAAAAATGGGCTAGGAAGTACTTACAATCAAGCTTGGAAGTTGAACAAACCCTAGCTATGGTGACCTTCTAAATTTCGGCACATGGAGAATAAAATGGACAAAAATTTTGGCTTTATTTTCCCTTTTTATTCATTTATTTACCAGATGACCCAAATGCCCTTAATGCATAACTTTGAAATTTCACCTATTCATGTCCATTTTTGTCCACTAATTTATTCAATAATCTAATTACCAACTAAGGACCTCTAATTTAAAATCTCATAGCAATTGGACACCTTTAACAAGTAGAACTCAACTTTTTCACTTTTTACAATTTAGTCCTTTTTACTAAATTAAGTGCCCAAACGTCAAAATTTTCAAACGAAATTTTCACAAAATCATTTCATAAAATTGTAGATCATAGAAATATAATAAAAATAAATTTTACTGCATCAGAATTGTGGTCCT
Organism: Gossypium australe; assembly: GCA_005393395.2. Taxonomy (NCBI): domain Eukaryota; kingdom Viridiplantae; phylum Streptophyta; class Magnoliopsida; order Malvales; family Malvaceae; genus Gossypium; species Gossypium australe. The sequence goes on from CM016616.1 coordinate 40,361,890, forward strand.
GAAACCACTGTTCCGACTAGACCCAAAATCGGGCTGTTACAGTAACAGCACACAACCCAAACCGTTGAGAGTCGCATCACGATAGACAACATATGCTACCCCGGACTCAGGCTGCGTCAACACTGGAGCTTCTGTCAATAGGTTTTTGAATTGATCAAAACTCTGTTGGCACTTATGAGACCAAAAAAACTTGATATTTTTTTGTAGTAATCTAATTATCGGTGAAGCAATGATCGAAAAGTTTTTAACAGAATGTTGGTAGTAACCTGCCAAACCCAGGAAACTTTGCACTTCAAAAAAATTCTTCGGAGTTTTCTAACTCATCACAGTAGAATTTACTCAGATCAACTTGAATCCTGTAGGATGATACTATGTGACCTAAAAATCCAACCTCGCGAAGCCATAATTCACATTTACTGAACTTTGCATACAACTATTTTTCTCTCAAAGCCTATAACATTATTCGTAAGTGTTGATCATGCTCCGATTTAGTCTTGGAATAGATCAATATATCATCAACAAACACAACTACAAATCTATCCAGATGAGGCTAAAAGACTCAATTCATTAAATTCATAAAAGCAGCAAGGGCATTAGTTAAATCAATGGGATTACCAAAAACTCATAATGACCATAACGAGTTCTGAAAATAGTATTTGACACATCACAGTCTTTAACTCGCAACTGATAATACCCGGATCTGATATCTATCTTGGAGAATACAGTTGGCACCTTTTAATTGATCAAACAAATCATCAATACTTGGCAAGGTATACTTATTCTTTATTGTGACTTTGTTCAACTGTTTGTAGTATATACACAATCTCAAAGAGCCATCATTCTTTTTCAAAAACAATACAGGTGTACCCCAGGGGGATACACTCGATCAAATAAACCCTCTGTCTAACAGCTCTTGCAACTGTGCTTTCAACTCTTTTAATTCAGCTGGTGTCATGCGTTATGGTGATATTGATATTGGTGCAATTCCAGGAACCAGATCAATTACAAACTCAACTTCATGATCAGGAGGCAAACCAGCAACTCTTCAGGAAATACATTAGTAAATTCATTAACAATTAGTAGCTGATCTAACTTCGACTCTAGATCTTTGGTATCAAGAATGTATACTAGAAATGTTTCACTACCTTTACATATCAATCTCTGTGCAGAAATAGCTGAAATAATTTTAACAACACTATTCGGCCTATCAGATTCAACTGAAATCATCTATCCTGTCTGGCATCCCAAATCAATCCATTTCTAACTACAGTTTACCAGAGCATCATGCAACGATAGCCAATCCATACCAGAATAACATAAAATTCTCGAAAGGGTAGTAACATCAAATTAGCAGCGAATTAACATCCTCTAACTTTCAGCGGACATTTACGACAAACTAAGTTAACTATCACACTCTAACCTAATGGATTAGTAACTTGAATATCATATTCAATTGATTCAATAGGTAATTTCTTTTCCATTACTAATGCAGTGCAAATATAAGAATGAGTTGACCCAAGGTCAATTAATGCATACACAGTAACATCAAAAGATAGAATATACTAACAATCACACCAGGTGCAGCAACTTCCTCTCTGGCTCGAATGGGGTAAGTGCGAGTAGGTGCTCTAGCCTTTGACCGAACAATGATGTGTTTTGCTCCCGTACGAGTAGTCCCACCAATACTGTTCTAGCTCAAACGTCTACCTTTCTGAGATGTAGACATTTTCTTTTCATTCTGCTCTCTATTGTCTTTTAACTGTTTAGGACAATTCTGGAGAAAGTGATCAGTCAACCTACATCTATAACATGCTCCCGACTTAGCTCTACACTCCCCAGGATGAAAATTTCCACAATGATTACAGCTAGGCTTCGGAGCATTGCATACAATTCCCATACTATCAACTAGTTTAGTAGGAGCTTTAAAATCACGCTGAATCGATTTATTTTTGTTCAGATGCTCAGACACTGAAGTAGCTCAACTAAAGTCTTCTCTCGTCTTCTTTTCCTGTGGTACGAAAAATGACTTGTAAGAACTTCTCTTGTTATACTGTCTAATCCGTTTGTCCCTTTATATCTTGCGATTATACACTTCTTCCATTTTCTGTGCACGACCAGATAAGATAAAAAAATTCTCAAATTTCATTACCTCCAATCATTATTCTGATTTCATCATTTAGGCCATCTTCAAATCAGATACACATCTCCTCTTCAGTAGGCACAATCTCCTAGGCATATTTACTGAGATACACAAACTCTCTCTCGTACTCAGCCACCGATTTATTTCCCTGTCATAACTCAAGAAATTCTATCTTTTTCTTATCTAGATATCATTTTCTAACATACTTCTTTTTAAACTCGATATGAAAGAAATCCCAAAAAAATTTCTCTCTAAGTACCACAGCTACCAACGTAGTTCACCAACTGTTCGCTTCCTCTTTTAATAATGAAATGACACATCTAAGAAAATCATCAGGAGGGTACACCATTTCTTCGAAAACTCACAAAATATTCTGAAGTCAATACTTAGCTTTAACCAGATCATATTTCGATCTACCTTGAAATTCTTCGGCACCTCACTTTCTAAGCTTCTCTATCAAAATACGTCGGCTAGACTCAGTCAGAGGAGGAGGTAGAGGTGCAACTGGAGGTATAACAGGTGGTATAACAGGGGGTGAAGGTCGTTAAGCCAAAGTATTCATTTGCATAAACTCATTGAACTACTGGTTCATAAACCCGAAGAACATGTTTTTAAGTTCATGCTCCTGAACTTGAGGAATCAGAATATTAGTACTCGTCCCTTGATCAAAGGTCGATATATTACTATTAACCTCATCATTGTCAGCACGATCAGATCCGTCTGACATCTTTACAATCTATAAGAAAAACATTGGTTAAATCGAGTCAAACACATCACACTATCACAGGTTATATGGCATATACTTCTAGACATTTCACACGTTACGTTCAGTCCGAGAACAGACTAAACTTGGCTCTGATACCACTAAATGTAACACCCCGAGCCTATATTCATCGTCAAATTAAGGTTACGCAGCATTACTGAATAAACAAAACATTTAAATATAAATTCATTCACTATCATAAACATAACTTAAGTCAACTATACATACACATTTTGTCCTTATATCGAGCCCTCGAGGCCTTAAAAACACCTTAGAAATAATTTGGAACTAAATTAAAAACATTTGGAAAGTCTAAGAAAAATTTAGAAAAATTTAACTACAGGGGTCACACGGCCGTGTGTCTCACACAGCTGAGACACACGCCGGTATCTCAAGCCATGTAACCTTCGAACTTGGGACACATGGCCGTTTCCCAACCTATGTCCTTTCCCGTGTAACTCTCTGAGTAGGGCCAAATGGCTATGTCACACGCCCGTGTGTCAGGCCGTGTGCTAGACCATGTAACTAACTGACTTGTACCCTAAGCACTCAACAGATATACATGGCCGTGTCGCCAGGCTGTGTGGACCCAAAATGAACCTTAAACAACAAGTTTACCATTTCAAGCTTACTTGGATTCTAAGTAATCCATTTACTAGCCAGAAGACCTATTCAAAGTAACATTAAATGAGCGAAAAACATGCCAAATCAACATCCTAAGTGCCTAAACAATCTATCCTCATTGGTACCACAAGTATATATAATTATACCTCTAAATGAAACTTCAATCACAACCTTTCGAATTATCAAATCTATCACCTAACCAATATATTTAACCTAAGCATCAAATACACAACATTCTATAAACATATATCATATTTTGCATCAACACATTTTACCTCATTCACATATATCACATAAATTCACATGTATCATATAGGTTAACAATTTACATTCAAGATCATACTCAACAATTTACATATCCAAAACATTAGTAATAACATAAAAGCCTAATACATGCCATATAATCCAAAATAAATGTTTCAAAAACTATTGAAATTTATGGATAGTGTGACTTAAGTGTCGATCCAATCATCCAAACTTTCGAGTAACTACAAGAACAACAATAACACAAGTAAGTTTAATGGAGCTTAGTAAATTCGATGTTTCAAAATGATAAATCTTACCGAAGTACGTAAAACAATTCAAATAGTAATAATACAACCATGAATGTTCCCTGTGATCCACAATCTCAACCAATAAATCATAAATGTTCAATTCAATACTAAAATATATGGCAAATCCATCAAAATTACTCAACAAGTTACCTTACCAAGATTTTTAATTTGATGAGCGACTTACGGATAAGAGTATATCGACAATCCAACCAAAACACACTAAATGCTCATAAGAGCCTATCAATCCCAAACACACCAATGCTCGTAAGAGCTAATCCCTCCGAAACACACCAATGCTCATAAGAGCTAATCTTTAACACCCCAAACCCGGTCAACACACCACGACCGAATCTAGCATGTTACAGGAAAATATTTTGAAGAAAATCGAATCATGTTTTGAGTAAAAATTTCTCTTTGTTTTATTTTTGTAGAAAGCAGGTGCATGATGAGTTAAAAACCGCTCTTGTTGTTTTTGAAAACCCGAAATTAGATCTTTGAAACTTAGTTTGTCGATTTCAAAAGTAAAACAATTACATATCATTTAAAAACATTGTATAGTTCCTTTTTAGTTGCTTAAGACATTCAAATTGAGTGTGTAAAACTTTAAGTTCTAAAAAAAACCATTTGAGTTGAAGTTATCTTCAGTTGTAACGTGATACCCGATGGTAAAGTTTAAAACACGTCGTTTTGTAGTTTAGAAGACCTTATTATTCATCTTTTGTCGATTATTACTCAATAATTTGTTAAGTCATATTTGAAATCAAATCCAACCACATAAACAATCAAAACATAACTTAAAAAGGCCTTTTTACAATCCCAACAAAACCAAATCGAAATAAAAGAAATAAAGTACCAAGTTCAAATCCGTGAAAGACCGTATTTATTCATAGCATGGTCACCTCGAGTCCGCCCGGCTCCACATCCGCGATCTAAGTGTCACCGGAAATGATAAGGGAGAAGGTGAGTCACAAGACTCAGTGCATAAATCCCCCTCCCGATTAATGCAACATTCTTACACACAACATAATTAAGCAATATAATTAATGCACCCAACCCTAGCCATCCATAACACCTTTTCTACCCCGTGTGGTACCAAACCACTGGTGGTGCCAAACCACTGGTGACCCAAAGTCACGATATCCAATATTGTGGTGCCAAACCACTGGTGACCCAAAGTCACGAATAATCCATCTGTGGGGCCAACCCACGTGTGATACCAAATCACTGGCGAAGATCCCGTAATATCAACTGTGGGGCCAACCCACTGTGGTGCTAAGCCACTGGGACAAGTCGCTATGAGGTGCCAAACCTCTGGTGACCCAAAGTCACGAATATCAATAATCCAAGTGTGGGGCCAACCCACGTGTGATACCAAATCACTGGCGACGATCCCGTAATGTCAACTGTGGGGCCAACCCACCGTGGTACTAAGCCACTGGGACAAGTCGCTATGAGGTGCCAAACCTCTAGTGACCCAAAGTCACAAAATCAAACTGTGGTACCAAACCACTGGAGGTGCCAAACCTCTAGTGTCCCAAAGACATGGATATCATCTTCCCCCTCCTCTCATATTACCCATCATCATGCCATACTCATGTAAATCATGTACATCATGCAAATCTTGCCAACATGACTAGATACACATCACATAACATATATGTCATAAATCATGATATCATATATCACATAATAGAACTCATACTGAAACGGACTTACCCGCATCCGTGCACATACCCATAGGGTATCGTATCAACATCCATACTGTTCCGGCTTTTATTAACAACAGGTTATTAAAACATATTACTAAGTATAGAGTGTGTAAGTTTACACACCTGTTATAACGCAAGCCCCAAATCCTGGAGAACCGATCTAAGACACTAGATTTCCCTGCTCCTATATTCGGCCAAACATAAAGATTAGTACCAAGGCCATTCGGCCAAACCAAATAAACCCAATGGGTTAACACTTGAAACCTGAGACCTTACCTAAACGCCCCTTGAATACTAGCCACCACACGTTGTACTTCTGCTTCACTTCCCTACAAACGGCAATCATTAACACCTACATCGATAGCCTTCGGCTTTTGAATACTTAAAGGAATAACTTACTAAAATGAATCCTTACCACCTCTTACCGAAACTGGCTGACAGAGAATGGAGGCTTGGAATGAGCACTTCAAAATCCCGAGGACCCTACAATAAATCGGTTCCAAAACAAGTGATTAACACCCTTACTATCAAGTGCCGAAATCGGCTCTTACCCTTGTAAAAGTCGACAGAGAAAAAGAGAGAATAAGAAATAGCATTCGGCCTAGCACTTACCTTCTCCAACCGATTGAAAAAGAATTCCCGCAGAGATCAACACCACTCTTAATATTCGGCCAAGGTGAACTAATAGGAGAGGAGAGGTTTCGGCAACAAGAGTGGAGGGGATTCGGCTATGGTTGCTTAACACCAACAATTATGGTTCGGCTTGAGTGGAAGAAGAGAAAGAAATGAAGTGAAAAGGGATAGGGTTTTCGGCAAAAGAGTTTCAAGAAGAAAGAAAATAAAATAAGGATATGAGAGAAAGAAGATGAGTACTTTCGGCCTAGCACCAATGGAAAAGAAAGAGAGAGATAGAAGGGTATATGGTTCGGCCAAGGAAGCAAAAGAAATAAAAGCTTGAGGGCTCAAGAGAACATTCGGCTACCAAAGAGGATTAAGAGAGAACAAGTACAAATTTCGGCAAGGTATGTTGCTTGAGACCTTCGGTTTCAAAGGAGAAAAGAAGTAAACTTCACTTGAAGGTTTGGCTAGGAGCAACAACAAAAGAAATTCGGCACTCACCTAGAGAAGTTTCAGCTTTTGGTACACTCAACAAGGCTTGACCGAAAATGCACCAAAAGAGTGTCTAAGAGCATTCGGCACTCCTCCTACTCACCCTCCAAAACCGGCCACTCCTCCCCAAGAGGAGTTCAAGATTCGGCCACTACCCACAATTGCTCTTGGCCACTAATTCAAACTAGTTTGAACTAGTCAACTTCCTTAATCTCCTCTCTGCCCACCATTTGAATATTTGACTTGGTCCATGGCAGAGTTTGAACTGCACACAACTCCTCCCCCTCCTTGGCGTCAAAATAGAAGACAAAAGGTGGGATTTCTGCTGCTCGAACATAAGACCTCCTTCCCTTGCAAGTGGCATCATTCACAAGGCTTTAAGTGGCGCCTCCTTGCCACTCTGCCAAGCCTTTTCTTGTGCTAAAAACCTACTTGAAATACTTATAACTCTTAGCTCCTTCAGCTCCTCCCACTTAAGCTTAAAAACTAAAATTTTTCCTACTACTCAGGCCTACACTAGACTTACAACTAAGTCTCAAAACATCATAAATAACAACACCACAATCCAAACACATGCAAACAATGCAGTTACAAAATAACCCCTATCTCAGGATATTACAGTTCTACCCCCTTAAAATAATTTCGGCCTCGAAATTACCTGGTCAAAAGAGTTGAGGGTATTGCTGTCTTATCATATCCTCTGGTTCCCACGTAGCTTCTTCCACGCCATGATTCCGCCACAGCACCTTCACCAAAGGAACTGTCTTCCTACGCAAAACTTTCACATCCCGATCTATAATCTGCACTGGTTCCAACTCCATGGTCAAATCCGGACTCACCTCGATCTCTTCCACTGCTACGACATGCGATGGATCTGAACGATAACGCCTAAGCATGGAGACATGAAATACGTCGTGAATCTGACTTAGCTCTGCTGGCAACTCAAGCTGGTAAGCTACTGGTCCCACTCGCCTCAGTACCTTATACGGTCCAATGAATCTTGGACTTAACTTGCCTTTCCTTCTGAACCTCAATACCTTCTTCCATGGCGAGACCTTCAAAAAGACCTTATCACCCACAGCAAACTCTATATCTCTCCGCTTGAGATCGGTATAAGATTTCTGTTGGTCCGAAGCTTCTTTCAATCGAGCCTGAATCAACTTAACCTTGTCTTCGGTCTTTGCAACCAACTCTGGTCCCAACATCTGACGTTCACCCAGTTCCGTCCAACAAGTAGGTGAGCGACACTTCCTACCATACAACGCCTCATATGGTGCCATCTTGATACTTGCTTGGTAACTATTGTTGTAGGCGAACTCAGCTAATGGCAGAAACTCTTCCCAGCTACCTCTGAAGTCCAGAACACAACCTCTCAGCATGTCCTCTAAGATCTGTATAACCCTTTCCAACTGCCCGTCCGACTGTGGATGAAATGCAGTACTGAAATCCAAGCGCGTACCCAAAGCCTGATACAACGCTTTCCAAAACCTTGACGTAAATCTGGGATCCCTATCCGAGATGATCGATACTGGCACACCATGCAATCTCACTATCTCTGACACATACAGCTTAGCTAGCTTCTGAAGAGAGTAATCAACCCTTACCGGTATGAAGTGAGCTGATTTAGTCAAACGATCCACAATCACCCAAACTGAGTCCTTCTTGCTAGGCGTAAGAGGTAATCCACTGACGAAATCCATAGTGATCCTTTCCCACTTCCACTGTGGAATTTTCACTGGCTGAAGCAACCCTGACGGCAACTGATGTTCAGCCTTGACCTGCTGACATGTCAGACACTTACCTACCAACTCTGTCACTTCCCGCTTTAAACCTGGCCACCAAAACTGCTCTCTAAGATCTCGATACATCTTGCTACCTCCAGGATGCATAGCGTATGGGCTGCTATGTGCGTCCTGAAGAATCATCTGGCTTAGCTCGACATCCTTCGGCATACAAGCTCTCCCCTGAAAACACAGCACTCCATCACTAGACAAGCTGTAACCCTCCAAACCACCATCCTGCACTTGCAACCTCTGAGCACTCAAAACCTCATCCTCTAATTGTTTCTCCTTGATCTGCTCAACCCAAGTAGGCTTAACCTGCAATTCTGCCAGAATACTTTCGTCGTCGAACAAACTCAAATGGGCAAACATCGCTCTTAAGTCCAATACAACTTTACGGCTCAACGCGTCTGCCACAACGTTAGCCTTGCTCGGGTGATACTCGATCGAACAGTCGTAGTCCTTGAGCAACTCAATCCACCTGCGCTGCCTCAAATTCAAATCCTTCTGAGTCAAAAGGTATTTTAGACTCTTGTGATCTGTGTAGACTATCGATCTCTCTCTGTACAAGTAGTACCTTCAGATCTTCAAGGCGAAGACTACTGCCGCTAACTCCAAGTCGTGCGTCGGATAATTGACCTCATGTGGCCTCAGCTGCCGAGATGCGTAAGCCACTACCTTCCCTTCCTGCATCAACACACATCCCAAACCCGTATGAGATGCATCGCAATATACCGTGAATTCCTTTCCTGCCTCAGGCTGAATCAGAACCGGAGCTTCAGTCAAAATCTTCTTTAGCTTGTCGAAACTCTCTTGCTGCTTCTCAGTCCAAACAAACGGAACACCTTTTCTTAACAACTTGGTCATCGGTGCTGCGATCAACGAAAATCCCTCTACAAATCTTCGGTAGTACCCTGCCAAACCCAGGAAACTCCGAATCTCATCCACTGACTTAGGCGGCTTCCAATCCAACACTGCCTCAATCTTCCGAGGATCCACTCTAATCCCCTCAGCTGACACTACATGACCCAAGAAAGTCACCTCCCTAAGCCAGAACTCGCACTTACTGAACTTAGCATAAAGCTGCTTTTCCCTCAGAATCTGCAATACAACTCGCAAATGCGCATCATGCTCCTCTTCTGTCCTCGAATAAACCAAGATGTCGTCTATGAATACCACGATGAACTGATCCAAATACTGTTGGAATACCCTATTCATCATATCCATAAATGCTGCCGGCGCGTTAGCCAACCCAAACGGCATTACCAGAAACTCATAGTGCCCATACCGAGTACGAAACGCCGTATTGTGGATATCAGCCTCCTTCACCTTTAGCTGATGGTACCCAGACCTTAAGTCGATCTTCGAGAATACCGCTGCACCCTTCAGCTGATCAAACAAGTCATCTATCCTCGGCAACGGATACTTGTTTTTGATCGTTAGCTTATTCAACTGGCGGTAGTCTATACACATCCGTATTGTAAATTATATTTAGTAAATTTAGTAAATTATATTTATATTTAATAAATTTAAATTAAACAAATTTAAATTTAAAAAATATCTGTATATATTTGAATGATGGCTATAAAATAAAATAAAAACATTATAATTTTTCTCAATCGATATTTGTTATCCTATAAATTATACTACTTATTGAATAATATAATTTGTATATTGTATTAAATAAATATATTTATCCAACCCAACCAAGAAATAAAACTTGTTGCCTGGGTTTTTCAACTTCAAACAATAATGCTGAAAAGGACAGGGGTAAAGTTCAGAAAGAGAGTTATGTTGAGAAAGCACGGAAGGAAAAATCACCGGTGAGCAACAATCCACTGGGCAACTGAAGGTGTTATCCAAACACCTTACCAATGAGATTAAACTCAAATTTAAACACACTAAAATGGAACAAATTGGCCATCCAAAGAAGGTAAAGATAATGGATGAAAAACATTTTACGGCTAATTTTGATTGATTATTGTTTCTTTTAATAGTGGAGCTTGTGGATTAAACTTAAAGAGTTCAGTTATTTATCAATATAGGATAATTAGTGACAATTTATCGAGAAGAACTAGATTGTTATCGACGGTTAGAGCGCACCAGTTTAATAGATTCGTTCTGGTGGCTGACTTGGCGTTCTTATCTGCATTTTTCTTATGTTTATACATTCCTCGATATGGTTTAACTTGTAGTCAAGAGTTCAGTAAAGCCACATTTATCATATGTTTATATGTATAACTTTGTAACAATTTTATAAAGCTTTCGCCAAATTGTTTTGCTATAAGCTACTCCGATTTTGAGTAGTGACACATCAAACTCGGATCCTATCATAGGGTTGGGTTTAATGTGTTATAAATTTGGTATTAAAGCCAAGGTTAAGTTGATTCTCGAAAAAAATTGAAGGTTGTGTCATGCCCCAACATTCATGATACGCCTCTGGCATAGTCCTTGTGATTTAAACTATTCTGAATTTTCTTATAGTGTTGATAACAATGTTTGAAGGATCTAGAGAAGCGCCTGGTGAAGAAATTGAAAGTAATGTGCCCCCAACATGCATAATGCGCCTTTGGCATAGTCTTTGTGATTTAAACTAATCTAAATTTTCTTATAGTGTTGATAGCAATGTTTGAAAGATCCAAAGAAGCATCCGGTGAAGAAATTGAAAGTCATGTGCCCCATGTTCTAGAGGAAGCACCTGTAGCTGGAAATGCTTTCAAAACATCTTCTTTACGATGATGATCAATTTGTGGAGGAGTCTCTATATTGACTCTTTCATAGGTACTATTCATACCATGATAATTATGGGAAACTGATTGAATGGTGATGCTGAGATCATGAAAGATATAGTATGAGATGGATGATGTAAGAGTAATGTAGAGTGAAGTACGGTTGTATTTGAATGTCTGGAATGTATGATATGAGATGTGTGGTATGTTGGTTGTATATTGGTAGATTCAGATGATTGTGCTTAGTTTGTTTCGATGCATAAAAAGTTTATAAAGTGAGTCTGTGTTTGTTCTCCGGCGGAGTTGTCTAAAAGAGCTCCGTCAGGACTTTAAACATGAACTCTAAAATGAAACTCTGAAGGAAAAGTCCATGGCCATGACATCCTCTAAAAATAACTAAGGAAATGGTGATTACCCAATGAGGTTTCCTGCATGTCCTAGGACGAAGATAGGCAAACCTTACGTACTGCGTGTAACACCCTAAAATTAGGCTAAGAAGTTTTGAGGGTATTTTAGGAATTTTAGCTTCTTTGTGCTAGGAATTTCGTAAGGTTTGTAATTGATAATGTTTTCGACAATGGCTATTAGGAAATTAAGTCAATTTCTAAAAATGAGTTTTAAATACCTTTAATTTTGAAAATAGGATTGATTTGTAAAAGAGTTAAAATTGAGAGTTTTAATGAAGCAATTTACCTAGAATTTTAAAATCAACCTAAAATCCCCATTCTTCAAATTGATTTCACGATAGTTACTCCCCATAGTTGTTCTTGACATCCCTTCCATTTTCCCAACTCTTCCAATCGATTTTTACTTCCAAATCCTAACCCCTCTTGATTTCCAACATCCTTTGAACCATAAATCTCAATTGGAACCAAGAAAAACACCCAAAAACCCCTCTAATTTCATCATCTTCTTCAAGAGTGGGTTTTCTCGAATTTGTGTCAAAGCTCGTTTTTCTTTTATCGTAGGTAACCATTCATCCTTCTAATAGTTTTAAAAGATATCTAGCCTCTTAAACTAAATTTTTAGCCATTAAAATGAATGGTTTAAATAAAATCCAAAAGATTGGTTGCTAACGGTGAATTTTGGGATTGTGGATTAAAATGTGGTTGCAATTGTGAAAATATGAACATATATGTGATGCTATGATGTGTGCTATATGCTTGTGATGACCGTTGCAAAAGAGAATACATGGGTATGTTATTCATGCCATGTGACAATAAATATGTGAGTACGTTTTCATACCATGTGACAGTTATTATAATGTGCTAATGATGTGAATATGCAGTGAATATGTGCGAAAAGTTGGCAAGTAAATATGTGATAATAATGTAGATATTTTGGCCTTGTGACCTTATGAGACTGTTGGATATAGTTGTCATGCCATAGAATTGTGAGGATTCACCTTTGTGATGTGATTTTGGGGTGTTGAGGCTCAGGGACAGTTACGAAGAGATAAGGGAATGTGAGCTAAGCTCTATTCACCGAGATATGTGTGTTTGGTGTGTTAGAGAGTGTTAGCTATACACTTCAATTATAGGACATGTTCGACTCTATAGGTCATTTTGGTGTGTTGGATATTTGTGTATCCGATGTGTGGTGGTAGAGTCCACATTGTGTTTCATAACCTTAAGAGCCAAACTATCATATAATGTGACTGAATGTGATTAAATATGGTTTATATGTACTATGATATATGCTTAAATAATCATGTGGTTAATGTGATAAATGCGTAATAGTATAAATGGAAGATGATTAAACGTGTGAAATATGATATTAGAATTAAATATGTATGAATATGTGACATGTCTACTTAGTCGATGCACACTGACTTGTTTGTATAGTGGTTGTTCAGAGCATTCACTAAGCTTGTTAAGCTCACCTACTCCTTTCTAACCATTGCAGATAAGTAATGCTGGTGTGAGCGGTGTGGTTTCGAGGGGTGATCCAAGCCAGAAACTTTAGTTGCTGTTAGTAGGTGTTCTTTTAATTATTTGTGTTTTGGGAATAAAAGGCAATGTGATAGATGTTATGTTGGTTTTGCTATGATTTTTGGTTGTTTGCATGCCTATTGTGCTTAGGAACTTTGTGGACTCTAAATATGATGTTTGAGACTATTGTTGAGACATTTCAATGTTTAATTTATGATTCAATTGATGCATGATGTTTTTGGACTAGTTTGGAATGACTTATGTAATGATATATGCTATGTTTTTAAGGTTTGGAATAGAGGTATCGATATTCGAGTTTTAAAAATGATACCTTGACAAGTATCAGTACTTGGGGGTAAAATTATCGATACTTTTTCAGTGGTACTGATATTTTCTGAAAGTTGGGTTTTTAAGACGAGAAACAATAAGTTAATTTGGTATCAATTTTCCAAGTGGTATCGATACCACTTGAGAGAATTATTGATACCACTCTACCAGTATCGATACCTATGTAACAGTTTTGAGAAATTTTCCTAATTATTCAATGAATAATTAGCATGATTCAACTTCCTTAGAGTGTGTATGACTCACGCTTCGTATGAATGCCATAATAATAAAGGAAATAAAATGATGTATGTTTAACAATGTGTCGACTTATATTGTATGCGAGAGACGGTGGTGTAGCATCTTGTTCTTGGGCTCAGCAATCGGGCCGAGTATAGGTGTTACATTTAGTGGTATTAGAGCCTAGGTTCAATAACACTCAGACCTAGGTGATTGTTGTTGATATGCTGATTGGGGTTTCGTAACCCATGGATTTAGAAATCCAAGTAATTAAATTTTTTTATTTTTTTGAATTGTATGAGTTATCTCTTGTTTGTAATGCATGTGGGGTAAGAATGAGAAAACATTGCCTTTAATCCTAAAGTTTGATTATAGGAATGAGATTTGGATCATTTCCTACGCCACTCTCACCTTTTTATTTGTTTGTGTATGTTAGATTAGTTCGATATGCCTCTTAGACGTGTAGATGTGAAAGCTAGTGCTTAATAGGATGGTATATCCTTTGCACCTCCTGTGCAGTCGCGTAGAGTGAACATACCTAATAAGGGTGTAGGCCCTCTGATGGAAGCGGTAATTGGTGCGTTTTAGCAAATTGCTGGTGCTAACCCTACTCTTGCACCTGTGAATCGTGGGTTGCCGCTTAAATGTCTTCGGGTGTTGGGTGGTAAAGAATTTTCTAGAGTTAAGGGATCGATCCAACCATAGTTGAATACTAGTTGGAAGGAGTTGAAAGGATCTTCGAGCAGATGTCCTGTTTTGGCGAGAAGAAATTAGGTTACACAGTGTCCCTACTCAACAGTGAAGTTCATCGTTGGTGGAATACTGTCAAGAGGGGCAACTGCTAATCGTCTCACTTGGGATTATTTCCTTGAGGTATTTAGGAGGAATTTTATGGGCGAGCAGTCTATTAAAGATTGTATGGTGGAATTTTTGGACCTTGTGCAAGGTGGTTTGTCTATGGCTGACTATGAGGCAAAGTTTGTGCGACTTAGTCAATATGCTCCTAATATGGTTTTGACTGAGAAGGACCGTTGTAAGAGGTTCTATTTTGGGCTCAATCGAGAGATTTGGGTTTACTTGGTTGCCCAAAATGCAGAGTTATTTGATGAGCTTGTAAAAAAAGCCAAAGCTGTTGAGGAGACTTTGGCTGAGCCAGCTCGTTCTATGGTGGCTGAGACTGTTAAGAGGGTTTCTGATGGTGCTTCTGGACGACTGACCAAGAGAGGGCGAGATAATTAAAATTCTAGTAGGGGTGCGAGACATGGGTCTTGCCCGAGTTAGTCTAAACAACATAGTGATGTTGTGGGTAACATTGGTGGTTCGACTGTGGTTCTAGATGGCTGCTTTGTGTGCATTGTGATTGTAGGCATCCTAGAGAGTGTTGTAAGTTGACAGGTGGTTGTTATAAGTGTGGTTTGAAAGAACATTTTCTGATGGATTGCCCGAATAGAGTTGAAGGTTTCACAGACTCAGAGTTCGGCACCTAATTTTGTGCTTGCTAGAGGCCGAGGTCGTGGTAGAGGTAATGTGAGACTGGTTGGACAATGAATTGTTGCTCACACTGTTGCTTCGCAAGTTGAGTTTGGAGGTCCAACTCGGATTTATGTTGTTAGGGAACCTGATGATCAAGATCCGGCTGATGTTGTTGCAGGTACTTTCACTTTGCAATCTATTCCATTGTTTTCCTTGGTTGATTCTGGTTCTACACATTTGTATATTTCGAGTGAATTAGCTTGTAAGTTAGGGATTCCTGTAGAGATTATTGATTTGGGTATGACTGTAATTAGTTCCTTTGGAGATAGTTTCGTTGTGAATAAAGTTTATCGTAGATGTCCCCATATGATACAAGGGCATGTTTTCTCTGTGGATCTTATGGAACTACCATTTTATGGTTTTGATGTTATTCTGGGTAAGGACTAGTTGACTGAGCATAAGGCTAAGGTAGAGTTTGAAACGAAGTGAGTTACTTTGAAGAATAGTGATGGGATGGAAATTCTTGTAGTTGGCAAAAGACCAGGATTTTTGTCTAATGTAGTTTCGACAATGAAGGCTGAAAATTGATGGGGAAAGGTTGTGAAGCTCACTTAGCCTATGTAATGAATCTGGTTAGTAAGGAGTTGAGAGTTCAGGATATTCACAATGTTAAGGACTTTCCTGACGTGTTTCCTGAAGAGTTGCCTGGTTTGCCGTCGAATTGTGAAGTCAAGTTTCGTATTGAGCACTATCCTGGTACTACATCGGTGTAACAGCCCGATTTTAGCTAAATCAAAATAGTGGTTTCAAAACTACAAATCTGATGTCAAAAAATTATTTTAATATTATTTTCGGTATTTACAACATGTTATTTTATATGTGTGAAAATTTCGTGAGCTAATTTTATCGATTGGTTGGTAAATTTGATAAAACGGACTAAATCGCGTAAATTGTAAAAGTGATGTTCTATTAGCTAATGATGTCTAATAGCTATAGAAACTTAAATTTTAGGTCCTTAAGTGGTAAATATACCATTAATTGGTTAGTGGATGTTAATGGTTTAGCATAAATGAAATTTTGCATTAATTTTAAGGGCAAATAGGTAAAATAACTAATAAAATAATTAAAACAAAAACATAAAATTTCCATCTATTCATCTTCCTTAGCCGAAACTGTGAAGGATGAATAGCCATGGTTAGTTTTTCATTCGGCCAAGCTCTATTAGCTCATTAAGGTATGATTTTTGTCCCGTTTTTAATGATTTCTATGTTTTTGAGATCGTTGTAGCTAGTACTAGCTAGCCCATGGACTAATTTGCAAAACTGTTAAAGATTTTGAATGTTTCCATTGATGAATATGTATGATTTTTGATATTTAATGTTGAAATATGAAAGCTTGATGATAGTTTTACATGTTTTGTTAAGTGATTTTTGATGAAAATGCATTTTAGGGATTAAATTGTGAAATGTGCAAATTGTGTGGTTGAAATGTGAAATAAATGAAAGTTTTGGACTGCTAGGGACCTATATATAATTCAGCCAAGTATGAGTTTTGTTGAATTATGTGAATTTTTTGTATTTGTGAAATAGGGACTAAATTGATTAAATGCGAAAGTTAAGGGGCTAATGTGTAAAAATTCCCAAATGTGTATTTTTGGATTAATTGAATGAGTAGATGAATAAATAAGTTAATTATGAATTCATATAGATCAAGAAAGAAAGAATTCAGATTTAGATTAGGGGAAAAGCAAGGTTATCGAATAGTCGACCTAATCCGTCAATTCCGAATACGAGGTAAGTTCGTATGTGATGATTACATTATAAATGTATGTTAAAATACTTTAATATTTCATAAATTGTTAAAATGAGATTATGGATAATGTATGAATTGTGAAAACGACTTTACGGATGCATTCGATAATAGAAACGAAAAGTGTGAAAGCCCGGTTGAACCTTAAGAATAGTTTTAGATACTATTGACATGTCAGTAAGTGATACGTTAAGTTGGCTTCGGGCCATGATAATAGTTCTTCGAATAAGTTACCTTGATTTAGCTACGGGCCATGGTATAGGTACTTATTGTGTGAGACTCCTGAGTATCCGATTTCTATTCCGAATGGTTCAACGGGTAAACGAATAATGTGGTTGAGAAAGAGGTTAGTACGAGGTGATATAGGTACGTGCAGAACCTATTCGAGTATTAAATAGTGAAAGTTCGATGAGTTTGTATTTGATCATGTTTTGAGACATGAGAAAGGTTTGTAGTTAATGTGTATATGGTTTTGTCATGTGTAATTGGTTGATTTGCATCTATTCGATGAATTAAGTTATTCACATACGAGCTTACTAAGCTATGAAGATTACTTCGTGTTATTTTTCTATGTTTTATAGTGAATCAAGGCTAGATCGGATCTGGGAGCCGTTGGAAGCATCATCGCACTATCAAACATCTAAGTTGGTACTTTTGGATTATACATTTATGGTATATGGCATGTATAGGCTAGATGTGGTATTTTGGTTGTGATCATAGCCATGAGATTTGGCTTGTAAATGGTGTTAATATTGATGTGTGTTTGGCTATTAGAAATGGCTTGTAAATGTATATGTTTTGGTTTGTATATATATAGCCATGAGTGATGGCTTATTTTGGTTTGTTTTGGCATGGTTGTAACCAAGACATTATGGAAGTTATAATGGTTATGTGAATTATGGTAAATGAACCATATTGTTTGATATTGTTTGGGCATGTATTTGGCTAAGTAAATGGTAGTGATTTGAGAGTTAGAATAGATGAAATTATAATAGTATGAATTGTGCATTTGGTTGATGATTTTGGCTACCTAATTGTATGATGAAATGGTACCATTTTGCCTTGTGTAGGTACATTGAAGTTGGGGTGGCAAATTGGCCTTGCAAATGGCCTATTTTTGTCAACACGGGCCGAGACATAGGCGTACGTCTCAGCCGTGTGTGACACACAGTCATGTTACACAGCCGTGTGTCCCCTGGTGTTGAAATTGAATTGAAGTCAGTATACTCCAAACGGTCTCACACACGGGCGTGTGACTGGCCGTGTGGTACAAGTCAGTATACCTCCTAATCGGCACACGACCTAGTACATGGGCGTGTGACTTGGCCGTGTTGCATAAGTCAGTATACCCTACAAGTTTGGCACGGCCTAGCGCACGGGCGTAAGTGGCCACTTCGAAGGGCACACGGACTAGACACACAGGCGTTTGGTTGGCCGTGTGACCCAAGTCAGTATGTATGCCCTGTTTCTACACGGCCTGAGACACGGGCGTGTTTGGAGCCGTGTGAGGCACACGGTCTGTTCACACGGGCGTGCGACCCCTATATGGTTGAAATTTTTCTAAGTTTCCAAAATTTTTGTATGTTATCAGTTTAGTCTCGATCCACTTCTAAAGCATGTTTAAGGCCTCGTAGGCCCTTATAAGGGACAATGTAATTGTTTTGAATGATTTATGAGAATAAATGATTTATGTTTGATAAATGTATGCTATATGTTGTGAATTGATCGGTAATACCTCGTAACCCTACTCTAGCGACAGATACGGGTTAGGGGTGTTACAACCTGTGTCTATTGTGCCTTATCACATGGCACGAAAGGAGCTCAAAGAGTTAAATATTTAGTTGCAAGAGTTGCTTGATAGAGGGTTCATTTGACTGAGTGTATCTTCATAGGGTGCACTGGTTTTGTTTGTGAAGAAGAAAGATAGTACGATGAGGATGTGTATTGATTATAGGTAGTTGAATAAGTTGACCATTAAGCATAAGTATCCTTTCCCTCAAATTGATGACTTGTTTGATCTGTTTCGAAGTGCAACAGTGTTCTCAAAAATTGATCTTAGATCTGAGTATTAACAGTTGAAGGTGAAGGAGTCTGATGTTCTGAAAACAACTTTTAGGACTCGGTATGGGCATTATGAGTTTTTGGTGATGCCCTTTGGTTTAACTAATTCCCCTATTGTGTTCATGGATTTGATGAACCGAGTGTTTCATTCGTACCTGGATCAGTTTGTGGTGGTTTTCATAGATAATATTTTGGTGTATTTTCGTTCTAAGGAGGACCATGATGAGCACCTAAGGGTTGTTTTGCAGATTTTGAAGGATAAGCAGTTGTTTGCTAAGTTGAGTAAGTGTGAATTTTGGCTTAAGAAAGTTTCATTTTTAAGACATGTGGTATCGACAGAAGGGATTCGAATGGGTCCTAAGAATATTGAGGCGATCTTGGAATGGAAGCTGCCTAGGATTATTACCGAAGTGCAGAGTTTTTTGGGTTTATCTAGTTATTATCGTAGATTCGTTGAAGGGTTTTCCTTTATTGCTGCACCCTTAACGAAACTACTTCAGAAAATGTGGTGTTTGAATGGATCGATGAGAGACAGAAGAGTTTTGAATAACGTAAGGCAGTTTTGGCTAAGGCACCTATGATGATTCAAGTGGAACCTGGAAAAGATTTTGTGGTTTCTAGTGATGTTTCGTATTAAGGTCTTGGTTGTGTGTTAATACAGTAGGGTAAAAATATGGATTATTCTTCGAGACAGTTGAAGATGCATGGGCACAACTATCCTACCAATGATTTGGAATTAGATGCTATGATATTTGCACTTAAGATTTGGAGCAATTATTTATATGGAGAAAAGTGTGTTATTTACACAAATCGTAAGAGCCTTAAGTACCTCTTCACCCAAAAGGAGTTGAATTTAAGGCAAACATGTTGGATTGAGATTTTGAAGGACTATGACTGTGTGATTGAGTATCATCCAGGCAAGGCGAATGTTGTTGCTAACACTTTGAGTAGGAAATTGATGTCGGAGTTGAGAGCTATATTTGCGCGCTTGATTTTGGCTAGTGATGGTGGTTTGTTAGCTAAACTTCAAGTGAGGCCAACTTTGGCTCAATAAATTAAGGAAAGTAGCCTTGAGATGTAGATTTGCTGAAGAGGATTCGTCAAGTTGAGTAAGGTGTTAAGGGAGACTTTGATGTTTGTGCAGAAAGTATCTTGAATTTCCAAGGTAGATTGTGTGTCCCGCAAGATGGATTTAAGATAAGCGATCCTTACCGAGATGCATAGTACGCTATGCATCCCGGTAGTGGTAAGATGTATCATGATCTCCGTGAGATTCATTGGTGGCCTAGGTTGAAATGTGATGTTAGGAACTTTGTGGCTCGATGTTTGGTGTGTTAAAAGGTGAAAGGTGAACATCAATTTCCTTCAGGGTTTTTGCAACCGATTGCGATTCCTGAATGGAAGTGGGAAAGAATCACTATAGATTTTGTTACAAGTTTGCCTTTAACGCCATCGAAGAAGGATTCGGTTTGGGTTATAGTAGATCATTTTTTGAAGAGTGCGCATTTCTTGACAGTGCGTACCAATTATTCTTTGCAGAAGTTGACAGAATTGTACATTGTGGAGATTATATGTCTTCATGGAGTTTCATTTTCTACCATCTCCGATAGAGATATGCGTTTTACGTCGATGTTTTGGAAGAGGTTTTAAGAGGCTTTGGGGTCAAAACTTACTTTCAGTACATCTTATCACACCCAAATGGATGGTCAATCCGAGAAGGTAATTCAAGTGTTAAAAAATATGTTGTCAAGTTGTGTGATTGAGTTCAGTGGTAGTTAGGAGCGATATCTGCCTTTAGTAGAGTTTGCATACAATTATAGTTTTCAAGTGAGTATTTGCATAGCACCGTTTGAGGCGTTGTATGGTAGGAAGTGTAGGACTCCTTTGTGTTGGACATAATTAGATGAAAAGAGGGTCATTGGACTGAAATTAGTTCGAGAGACTGAAGAGAAAGTGAAGTTGATATGTGAAAAGTTGAAAGTAGCAATAAATAAGTAGAAATCTTATGCGATTTTGAAATGTCGAGACGTTGAGTTTCAAGTTGGTGATAAGGTGATCTTGAAGGTTTCTCCATGGAAAAAGGTTTTGAGGTTCGAAAGGGGTCATAACTCTTGAAAAGACTTATATTTCATGCCATTAGACTTAGTTAATTGCCTGTACGTAAGTGTTTTAAGTTGCATTTTAGGATATTGCATTTTCACTTTTATAGCATTGCATTGAAGAGCTTTGATTGTGCTTGATTTTTATTACATGTTGCTTTTAACCGCTTGTGGGAGGGATTTGTTTGGCGATTGTTTGGAAGGTGCAGAGTGCAAAAAAAAAAAAACAAAGGTTGAAGGTTTGCCTTGGCAAAGTATGGACAGTTTGCAAACACAAATGCCATGACAATGCCGGGAAGATGCCTAGTCAACACTTAACGCATACCGCTCTTGGCCCTACATATACGTGTACCAGATATATCTACCTGACAAATAGAGGAAGGATCGTGGGTTGATGGACCTACCCTAGAAGGTGAAACTTATAAAAGCTAAGCAGAGAACCTTAATGAAGGGCGTAGCCTAGACCAGACTAGGATAAAAACCTTGGATGAAACAAAAAGTATTGGGTACGGGCCAAGAACAAGGGCGACAGAAGAAGGAGAAAATGACTGCAATCATCTTTGGCAGCTGCAAAACATTGTGATGCCTGTGTTGAGAGTTGGATAGGCGAAAGTCGTCATCTTAGATTTCCTCCTTTGTTTCTTACTGTGCTTCTTTTAAAGCTTATTTGTTATTGATGATGTTGGTTATCATATTAAACTCAAACTTGATTTGCCTAACCATGAGCTAAATCTCTTAGGCTCAGGATTACTTTGATGAAACCTTTATTTTTTTAATATTTAAAGTTTAAGTTTTTTTTCGTTCTACTATTTTATTCAATGATATTTCATGTTATATGCAGGCTTTACATTGACGAATGTGCGGCAGGTTTATAAAGATAACTTAATTTTGATAGGGTTAGGTTAACTGGATAGTAGTTTAATAATATGAGTGAATGATTAATCATTTATTTGTAGCAACCTCTAGACATAGAGCCTTGCCTCATATAAAAGAAGGTAGGAAATATTAGTGGTAGTCAAACTCAAAGCTTATAAACATATAGTGCCCTAAGGGAGGTAACTCAAGGTCTTGCTCTCAAGGGAAGAAGACTACTATAGAAACCTATCGAGTAGTAGAATATTCACGAATTTGCTGTGGCATTAATAGTTAGTGAATGTAGATTCATTAGTAATCCCAACCATCCTAATTAACATTATAGTTCCTTAACCCTTTTTCTTAGTGATTTTGCCGTGGCATTCTTGTTTCGTTTACTTGCTTTGTTTTGCACATTATATACATCATTTTCTCATTTTGCCACTGCATTCTTCTTATTATTTTGCTTTAGCGTTAATCAAACTTAATTATAATATCTCGACCAAATTATACCTATTTAATCCCTATGGAGACGATCTCACTCATCACTTTATTACTTGTTCAACGTGTATACTTGCATGATTTGCATATCCATTATGCTACCAATAAAGGGTAAATTGAGTCTTAAGTATGTGGGACCATATGAAGTTTTTGAGAGGATTGGACCGTTAGCTTATCAACTTAAGTTCCCACCGAAACTTAAGCGGATTCATGATGTTTTCCAAGTGTCTATGCTTCAAAAGTATCATTCAGATCCATCGCATATTGTGCCAGAAGAGGAGATTGAGGTTCGACCTGATCTCACTTATAAAAAAGAACCGACTGAGATTCAAGCTCATAAAGAGAAGATTTTGTTTAATAAGAGGGGTTTGTTGGTTAAAGTTTTGTGGCGCAACAACAAGACTGAAGAGGCTACTTGGGAAGCTAAAGAGGCGATGAGACAATAATATCCTTATATGTTTAGTTCAGGTAATTTCGAGGACGAAATTCTTTTTAGAGGGGGAGAATTGTAACACCCCAAAATTGGGCTTAGAAGTTTCGAGGGTATTTTAAGAATTTTAGCTTATATGTGCTCCAAATTTCATAAGGTTGGTAATCGATAATGCTTTAGACAATGGCTATTAAGAAATTATGTCAATTTCTGAAAATTAGTTTTAAATACCTTTAATTTTGAAAATAGGATTGCTAAGAGTCAAAACTGAGAGTTTTTATGAAGCAATTTACCCAGAATTTTAAAATCCCCATAGTTGTTCTTGCCGTCCCTTCCATTCTCCAAACTTTCCCAATCGATTTTTACTTTCAAATCCTAATCTCTCTTGATTTCCAACATCCTTTGAACCATAAATCTCAATTGGAACCAACAAAAACCTCACTAATTTCATCATCTTCTTCAAGAGTGGGTTTTTTAGATTGTGTCAAAGCTTGTTTTTCTTGCATCGAAGGTAATTATTCATCCTTCTAATAGTTTTAAATGATATCTAGTGTCTTAAACTAAATTTTTAGCCATTAAAATGCAAGTTTTAAGTAAAAATTGAAAAGTTGGTTGTTAATGGTGAATTTCTGGATTGTGGATTAAAATGTGGTTTTAAACTATTTTTCAATTTTTTTTTAACATGATTAGAAGGTTTCTAAAGCTACTTTGAAGTTTCATTAAAGATTTTTCAAGTTTTAATGGATTTTTGTCATAATGGCCAAAACTTGTCGAAAAATGTCGATACCTTGAAACATGTAGTTTTGTGTAGTTTAAAGGTTAGGAATTAGTTGTATATGAATATGTAGATGACCAGAATTTGTTTCATGTGAAAACATTAAGTGTAGGTCGAGATATACGAATTTAAAGTTTTTTATGTTAAAGGTTCCGGTTAAAAAAAGAAAGTAGCTTATACTATTTTTTTTTTTTTACTATTTAAGGTGAGTTAATGACTGATTGTTGATTGTATGTTTGTGTGGGTTGTCTTGTTGGAGTGTCAGATTCAATAGGACCTTTAACGAGTAGAGACAAAGGCAAAGAAAAGCTTTTCTGAGCTTTTGTTTTTTCGGCGAAAGCATATATTTTGGTGAGTGTTTTAGAATCGATGTTCGTAGATGATTCATTGTGTAATTGGAAATTTAGAGGAAGCCTAAACCCCTACTCTAAATTTCGAGAGTAAGAGTTCCCACTCCTATGATTAAATGTAATATATGTGTGCTTGTGCAATTATGAAAATATGAACATATACGAGATGATGTGATATGTACTATAAGCTTGTGATGACTATTGTGAAAGAGAATATGTGGTTATGTTATTCGTGCCATGTGACATTAAATATGTGGGTATGTTATTCATGCCATGTGACATTAAGTATGTGAGTATGTTTTCATTCCATATGAAATTGATTATAATATGTTTGATAGGTAAGCTTGCCTTTAATCGTTGTCAGAGTTAGCCTCCAGGTTCGATCATTCTTTTATAAATTTTGAAGCTCTGATTTCAGCGATCAAGTTTTTGGCGCCGTTGCCGGGGAACTAAAATATTAAGAATGCTCTATTTTTATTACTTTAGCCATTATTTTTTTATTTTTTTTGCAATTTTATTTTTTAGGTTAAATTTTTATTTTTTGCTAAATTTTCTTTCTTTTCCTAGCAGGTACCTCAAGTTTATGACTAGAAGGAACCCTAGAGGACCTTTGGTATACGACAGCGAAATCGAAGCTACCGCTCGTAGGAATCGTCGAGAAACCAGGCGAGCCTTAGATTACACAGACATAGAGGAAGAAGGCAGATCCAATCCTACTGAAGGGATGGACGAGAGTAACCCACCACTGGATGTGGGGGAAAACAATGCTCCACGCACAATGTTTGACTATGCGAAACCACATTTAACAAGAGCAGAATCGAGTATTGTTAGGCCTGCTATAGTTGCTAACAATTTTGAATTAAAGCCTAACACAACACAAATGATTCAACAGTTTGTTCAATTTGATGGTTTGCAGGACGAAGATCCAAACGATCATATAGCTAACTTTTTAGAGTTCTGTGATACCTTCAAAATAAATGGTGTTTCTGATGATGCCATACGTCTTCCGTTATTCCCTTTTTCATTAAGGAATAAAGCCAAACAGTGGTTAAACTCATTACCACGAGGGTCAATCACTACCTGGGAACAAATGACCGAAAAGTTTTTTATTGAAATATTTTCCACCGGCCAAAATGGCTAAATTACGGAATGATATCTCTTCTTTTGTACAGATGGATTTAGAG
Organism: Gossypium australe; assembly: GCA_005393395.2. Lineage (NCBI taxonomy): Eukaryota > Viridiplantae > Streptophyta > Magnoliopsida > Malvales > Malvaceae > Gossypium > Gossypium australe. Next base: position 40,387,329 of record CM016616.1, read on the forward strand.
GCATTATACGACGCATGAGAGAGATACAAAGATCTCTTGAGAAGGTGCCTACACCATGGTCTACCCTTGTGGCTACAAGTCCAAACTTTTTACAATGGTATAAACCCCTCAACGAGGCAACTAATTGATTCAGCCGCTGGTGGAACCCTGAACAACAAAACTTCAGAAGCGGCCTACGAGTTCATTGAGGAAATGTCACTGAATAATTATCAGTGGAAAGTTAACAGGACGAAACCGACAAAATCAGCCGGAGTTTTCAACATCGATGTGTGACTATGCTATCAACATAGATGGAGACGATGAATAAAAAGATTGATAGTTTGTGTTCTTCACAGGCACATCCAGTCATGCAGTGCGACGCAAGTGGAACCGTGGCAAATCCTGAGTACCCACCCTACTAACCGGAAGCAGAGAACGAACAGATGAACTATATAGGTAACAATTTTAGATCCAATAATAATCCTTATAGTAATACTTACAATCCAGGTTGGAGGAACCACCCAAATTTTTCATGGGGAGGTCAAGGAAATCAAAGACAACAACCTCCTCAAAACTTCCAAAATCAACCCTATCCACAAGAGAAGAAACCAACCCTCGAAGAGATGCTGACAAAATTTTCGGCAGACACAGAAAAACGTTTCCAAGAAACTGAGAAAACAATCAAAAGCAATGAGAGCCGAATCATGGAAATCACTAAGTCAGTCAAGGAAGTCACTAATGCAGTCGAACAACTCACAAAGCTGATGTTAAAACGACCGCAAAGACGTCTACCAAGTAACACCGAGATTAACCCTAAGGAGCAAATTCAAGCCATCACAGTTCAGGACAATAAAGGGTTAGATGAACCCAATCCAATTCTAGAAAACAAAGTAGACGAAGATAAAACAGAGGTAACACAAGAAAAGCCAAAACCAGTAATCAAAGAGTACCAACCTCGCATACCTTATCTCAAAGCAATAAAAAGAGACGATTCAGAGGAACAGTTCGGTAAGTTTCTTAAACTCTTAAAGAAATTACATATTAACTTACCTCTTCTCGAAGATCTTTTTCAGATGCCCGGCTCAAGGAAATTTTTAAGGCAGCTCTTGACCAACAAACGCAAAATAGATGAAGAGCACCACGTGGAACTAAATGCAACATGCTCGGCAATGTTACAAAATAGACTACCACAGAAACTAAAAGATCCAGGGAGTTTTACAATTCCATGTTTAATTGGTAGTTTAAATATTGATAATGCGTTAGCTGATTTAGGGGCAAGCATAAATGTCATGCCTTATACATTGTTTAAACGACTAGGTCTAGGTAAGCCCAAACAAACTAGGATGAGTATTCAATTAGCTGATAAAACTGTAAGAATTCCTAGGGGCATTATTGAAGATGTGCTCGTAAAAATCGATAAATTTGTTTTCCCAGTAGACTTTGTTGTCTTAGACATGGATGAGGATAATTCAATCCCCTTAATTTTAGGAAGACCTTTTCTAGCAACTGCCAAGACTAAAATTGATGTTGCCACAGGAGAACTCATACTTCTGTCGGAGATGAATCGATCAATCTTCAAGCTCTCGACTCGGCCAGGACAACACTCGATGAAGGTAAGAATGTCACTTCAATTGATAATCAAATTGTTCAAACTTCATCGCAGGAAACATCACAAGGCCTAAAACCTAAGCCAACTCATAGACCCCAAGTCGACAAAGAAGAATCACACAAAGAACAAAGCATTAAGGTCGACAATTTAGAGGAGCAGAAGACACAGGTCAAAGAAGAGCTAGAACCACACGAAGTAAAACCAGAGAAACTGGCAGAAGAGCTCGTAGGGACATCAAATCACTTCAAAATAGGAGACCAGGTACTGTTAGACAAAACCAATCCTCACATCACTACCATAGACCTGAGAGCAAAGGGAGAAATCCTTCTTCAGGTACACGATATCTTCCCACACGGAACAGTTGAGGTAAGAAATCCAATATTCGGCACTTTCAAGGTAAACACTTCTCGACTTAAACTTTGTCAAGAAAATAGAACTATAAGAATGAGGGAAGATATTCAAACCTTTAAACCTCCCTAAATTTTTCAAACACAAGGAAAAGTCTAGCTTAAGACTATAAACGAGCGTTTCTCAGGAGGCAACTAGAGTCCTAACCCTATTTCTTTTTAAAATTGTTTTCATTCCTTTTTATTTTTCTTTATTTTTCTCTTTTTAAACTAACCAAAAGTACAAGTTTCTAGGTCACACGGCCTTATACACGGCCGTGTCCGTGGCCGTGTGGACCACCGGAACCACCGCACTGACAGAGTAGAGGCTGTGCGAATCAGATCCTACCTAACCCCAACGTCACGAATCCAACCACCCTCCCCACGGGCACCGACAGAATGGCACGGTCGTGTCCCACAACCGTGCGAAGATACTGACTTGTCCAGCACGTGCAAGACACGCCCGTGCAGCCCGACCGTGCCAACATACAAACTTCGCAAACACGGGCGTGGGTTGATGAAACACAGACATGGAGTAACAACACACCCCAACACACGGTCGTGCGAGGCGGTCGTGTAAATCGACACACCCTAGGACCACGGCCGTGGGGACATGGCAGACTTGAACCCCTATTTAAACACCACCCCCCTCTCTCCACTCCTCTCCTTCACTCTCCACCCTTTCTTCCTCTCCTTTCTCTCCTTCTCAAACACTTTTCTATCCCCAGACTAAACCTCTAGATCCTTGGAGCAATCCACAAATCATGATGAAGAAGCGGAAGAAGGCAAGCATCATCTTACCGAGGGTAACACCTCTACATGAGTTCATGCCGGCAGCTTCGTCCACTCACCGAGCCAAGAGTCTTTGAGACCATTTTATTTTTTCTTTTTGTTTCTCTTCTCCTTTATTTTCCTTATCTATACTTCTCTTCTACTCTTTTCATTTAATTTTCTTTTAGTTTCTTAGTGTCAGGTTCGCCACGCTGCTTGGGAATCATGCCGACCACCACAATAACCTCTTCACTTTCGCCACTGCCAACACATACCCAACCTTAGTGTTGATTCTCACCTTGCGAACCATCCTTCAATAAGGACGTCACAGTCCATTAGTATTTTCTTTTCATTTTAGTTTTCTTCTTAGTCTCCTTCCCTTTAGCTTGCTTTTCTTTAATTTTATATTTAGTTTATTTTTATTATGTCTTAATAACCCCTGGCTACTCCTTCACGAGTTCCCCAATTTCTTTATCTAGCATAGAGCTTGGGAACCAACACCACCACCATACCGATGCCTTCGCTGTATTTGCCACATCCTCTACGGAACCCACCCAAGAATTCAGGGAGTACCTCTCACCCTCACTTTTGATTTATATAAAAATAGAGATATTATCTATCTTTGTACATTGAGGACAATGTACATCTTAAGTGTGGGGGATAAAAATGCCCAACTTTTTGCATTATTCTCAAATCCCTGAGGGTAAAAGTGGAATAACATTGCCTATTTTTTTTTCATTATTCTCAAATCCCTGATTTAGTCTTGTTTTTAAGCAAAATTGTCATATTACTAAATAGGATGAAATTTCTGATAATTTGTGATTATTATTGACATGTTTTAGAATAAGTCATAGTTAATTGTGCATTGATGATTGACTTTGAAGAATACTAGAGAATTAAGCATGATAAGTCTCGTTTTTCAAAAATTAAATTTTTTTTGGTAGGTTGTTAAAATAAATTCGAATACTACCTTGAAATTTGAAATTCAAGAGGATGATGTCAAAACACCCATAATTTTTGTGAGATTTTGAACCTTATGGAGCATAATTCTTTTTCGTGCTCATTCTTTTACTATGAGTGTGTCAACTATGAACTGTTATTCTAGAACTTGCCTCGTTTATACATGTTGAGACCACATTTATATTTGATATACAGAGATGATAAAGGCACCTAGGTTTTAACTCACTTGCTCCACAAAAAGCCTACCTCCACAATTAACCCCTAGTGAACCCTGTTTAATCCTAACAACCCTTTTTATTGACTTACCCACTAATATTAACCCAAAACCCTTTGTATTTGTTATCACCCTTCCTTTTGACTACCTTTTAATCGAGATATGATTTGATTAGTACCGAAGTATATTATATTATTAGTTGAAGTAATTACTTAGTTTGTAAAAAAAATTGAAGTATATTCAACATTAATAGTATGAAAAGTGAGCCTATACAAATCAAAGTTTATTTTCAAAAAGAAAAGCTCGTATTATTAGGATTATTATTATCAGTTGATGTAAATATTATTTCAGTATTCATTAAGTAGGTACTTGTCAATTCAATCTTGATTTTAACCTTCTAATTTCAGCCTTTATCCACACCTTAACCCTAGCCCCGTTACAACCCTAACAAAGACCTTTTGATCTGTTTATCATCTCATTTTACAGTGGTGGAGATTTGATTTTCAGGCAAGCCTATGGGATTAACTTTTCAAGTTCGACTTATGAGCGATCTTTTCCTGAACCTTAAACACTTTAGAGTTATTTGAGTAAATCTTTAGTGAGGATATCAATCCTTGTCAGTTTTTGAATTGAAAAGGTAGTTATTTAAATGAGGGGAGACACCTATGTTTGCGAAGTACAAACTCATGACTTATCATTGTTTGAATCTTTAGGACTCTTTGAATTGAATTATCCATGTATGAATTATCTATGAATTATGATGAGGCATTGTTGATAGGAATTGTGAACCACAGAAAGTTCGTTTTAATTGTATGATTGAGAATTTTGCTTGAGGACAAGCAAAAGCTTAAGTGTGGGGGTATTTGCTAAACCGTAAAAGTAACATATTTTAATCCCACATTTAACATGCTTTTGGATGATTTATCCTTCGATTTATATAAAAAGGTGCTTGTAATCCTTTCTTTTCATGTTTTATACCCAGGAAAGCACCCGAGGATAAAAAGAACACAAAACGGGCCCAAAACGGAGTAAATGGGCCTTAGCACGAAATTGACACGGCCTGGCCCAAATCACACACGGCCGTGCCTCACTGATCACCTAGAGCACGGCCTCAACCCCGCCTCACATAGTCGTGCCTCAAGTTAGAAATCCAAACACGGTCTAAAGTCGACCCACACAGGAGTGTGCCATGGCCTTCCTCTGTCGCTGGAAAGAGCAATTTTAGTCGGAAAAGGATACTTAAGGAGAAAGAATCGCATTCCAAGAGCCTATATATATCCCCTAAGTGCCACCATTGAAAAGTCGTCAAAGCTAGGCCAAGGAGCCAAGCCGAGAAGGTTAGAATTAGGGAATAGCGCGAGGATAGCAAGTTGATCCATCCCAAGAAGCTGGAGTTATACTCAAGACGGCGGATTTCTCCTTCAATTCCTTCAGGGGGTTTTAGGGATTTCTTATGTTTTGTTTTATCTTTTCTCTTGAGATGTTTTCTTTATTTGTCATGAACTAAATCCTTCAGATACCTGAAGGGGATGAAACCTAAATGAATCTTGTTATTTGATTTCTGAATTATATGATAATTACTTAGTTTGTTCTTAATTATGTTGCTTAATCCAAATCTGATGTGCTTAGGTGGAGGAGGAATAGACCCTTCTTAAGAGTAGATCTAGCATAATTAAGCGGAGTTGATCGAACACCTAGAGATAGGGTTACGAGATTTTGCCAGATTAGGGTGAAACCTAATATGGGAGTTCATTGATCGATTTACTGCTATTCTAGGGGGTTATTATAAGCGAAAGAGAGTTCCACTAATTAACCTAGGGTTAGACGTTATTCGCGTCGAGAGAGGGTTTAATATAGGTTAGGGAGTCTCACAGATCAAGTTAAGTAAAGAAATCATATGGTTCAGGGTTAGATAACAAGTGAAGTCTAGGTGGATTCTTCCTGAGGGTATCGTCGTGATCAACTGAGTTTTCCTTCAAGTTATTTCCCAATTCGTTCTTTTTGTCTTGTGTCTTTAGCTTAGTAAGTTGTTAATTTAGTTTAAAGCAACTTCACTCTATTTCTAAGGCTAAATAATAAAAAGAAAGTTAATATTAATACTTTTAGTTCCTGTGGGTTCGACAATCCAGTCTTGCCTAAGCTATACTACTGTTCGATAGGTACGCTTGCCTTTAATCATTGTCAGAGTTAGTCTCCAGGTTCGATCATTCTTTTTATAAATTTTAAAGCTCTGATTTCAGCGATCAATATGTGTGTTTGGTGTGTTGGAGAGTATTAGCTATACGCTTCACTTATGGGACATATTCGACTTTATGAGTCATTTTGGTGTGTTAGAGATCCATGTATCAAATGTGTGGTGATAGAGTTCACACTGTGTTTCATAAACTCAAGAGTCAAACTATCATATAATGTGACTGAATGTGATTAAATATGGTTTATATGTACTATGATATATGCTTAAAGAATCATGTGGTTAATGTGATAAATGTGTAATAGTATAATAGAAGATGATTAAACTTGTGAAATATGATATTGGAGTTAAATACGTATGAATATGTGACATCTCTGCTTAGTCGATACATAATGACTTGTTTGCATAGTGATTGTTCTGAGCATTCATTTAGCTTGTTAAGCTCACCCACTCCTTTTTAACTATTGCAGATAAGTAGTGTCGATGTGAGTGGTATGGCCTCGAGGGGTGATCCAAGCCAGAAGCTTTAGTTGCTATTTGTAGGTGTTCTTTTAATTATTTGTGTTTTGGGAATAAAAGGCAATATGGTAGATGCTATGTTGGTTTTGCTATGATTATTGGTTATTTGCATGCCTATTGTGCTTAGGAACTTTGTGGACTTTAAATATGATGTTTGGAACTGTTGTTGAGACATTTTGATGTTTAATTTATGAGTCAATTGATGCAACCCTTAACCAATTGATCCATGGACCCACAACCAAAATAGACTCCTAGGTTCTTCTTGCAGTCACCACCATGATTTTTACCACAGTAATCACATTCACTTTTACCATTCTGGAACCACTAGAACTTGCCATAGACGGAATTGGCTTACTGAATCCTTTACATTTGTAGTGTGTGACATGTGAATCCTTTCTTGAAGCTGAAAATGCTTGGTCCTTAGGTTTCTTAAAATTGAATGGAGGTGGAAGACTTGATCTACCTCTCTTTATTCTTTCTCTTTTGAAGCTCTTGCTTCTATCTCTTATAATCGATTCCATCTTGTAGGCCTTAGCTGTCATTTCTGCCAGAGTCTTGCATTTTGAATTTGGCACTAAGGCATGGACTTCATCTCTAAACCCCATTCAAATTTATCACACATTTCTTTTTCTGTCTGAAACATGTTTTTAGCGTAACGACTGAGCTTAAGGAATTCATGTTCATACTCCATAACAAACATTCTGCCTTGTTTCAGATGCAAAAAGTATTTCTTCTTCCGTTCAACGAACATTTGACTGACATATCTTACTGTAAAATTTTCTAGAAAGAAATCCCAGTCAATCATTTGATCTGGAGTAACATTAACCAAGGTTTCCCACTATTGGTAATCTTCTCCCTACAACAACGATACAACACATCAACAACTATCTTCAAGGGTACATTTTAGCTTTTAAATAACCTTGTACAATCGAGATAACCACTGCTCAGCCACAATAGGGTCATCTCCCTTATCACTAAAGAACTCATTGGCTCCTCTTTTTTGAACCTCTCTAATAGGATCAACATTAGGTTGAGTTAGACAAACCACTTCAGGTTGTGTTTGATGAGGTTGTTATAGTTGTTATGGCTAAGGTTCATGGTTTTTTCCCATAAACTATTTGAACAATTGAGTCATCATAGCGAAAAACACATTTCTAAATGCATTCTTTGTATTACCGATGTTGTTGGCAGTAGTAACTTGTTCTTGGGTAGGCACGCGACTTTCCATTTCCTCATCGACGGCTTCTCTAGAACTATCAGACATTTTCTTATCTCAATACAAAAGAAGATTTATCTTAGTACAAAGCATTAAGGACTAAGCTAGAGATGTACTATACATGATAGGGGTGTGACACTGCCTTTGGTTTTTTCAAGAATAGGCTAAACCTTAACTCTGATGCCAAACTTCTAACACTCCAAACCCGATCCTTGAGGAGGAACCAAGAATGTCGTGTTACTACTTTAAAACCATTATCTTTAAATTTATTTCTGGAGCAAACTAATTAAACTATAGTGTAGGTTGTTATGAAATATAAACCATTTGTCGTACAGGACTACATATGGTAGTACATTTAAAAAAAAACATAAATATTTCACTGTAATTTCATTAGAATCATCCTGTTAGTGTAACACTCCTCATCGTATTCAAAGCCACAATAAGGTTACAGTGCATTACGGAATTTATAAAACAATTAAACATTCACATAGCATACATTTTCACAATTCATGCATTCATCATTTAATCTCAATCAATTTGTCCTTAATACGAGCCTACGAGGCCCTAAACATGCATTGGGAGTGGTTCGAGACTAAACTGAAAACTTTGGAAACTTTTTAAACATTTATAAAATTTTCTCAAAAACAGGGGACACATGCCCGTGTGTCTCACACGGCCAATAGACACGCCCGTGTCACAAGCTATGTGGACATTAGAAATGGGAGCACATGGCCGTGTTCCAACCCATGTCCGACCCCTTGTAACTCTCTGGCCTGGGTCACACGGCCAACACACACGCCCGTGTGACTAGCCCGTGTGCCCTACAAATGGCCATACAAGCCCGTGGGCTAAGCCTTGTGCTAGGCCGTGCCATACCTGTAGGGTATACTGACTTATGCCACACGGCCAAGTCACACAACCGTGTGTGAGGCCGTGTAGAGCATACTGACTTCATTTTAATTTCAACACCAGGGGACACATGGCCATGTAACATGACCGCGTGTCACACACGGCTGAGACACACGCTCGTGTCTCTGCTCGTGTGGAAAAAAATAGGCTATTTACCAAGCCATTTCGCCACCCTATAATATGCACAACTATACCAAATTCAATGGCACCAAAACATAACACTTAAAAGCATTTAAACAACCTCAATCAAACATCATTCATACCATTTCAATACCAACAACTAACATGCTTATAATCTCATTTTTTCCTCATTCAAATCATACCAACTTCACATATTCAAATCAACTAATTAAACCTTTTCCAAACATGCATTATCATGCACCAATCCACAAGTACATAGCTTCTAAATTATCAACCATTTGACATCTATAATACCAACTATCAATTACATTTCAAAACCAACCTCAATCACATAACATAAGCCATATGCACACTTATATATACATAACCAAACTAACCAAGTTAAGCCAAGTCTCATGGCAATATATACAAACCAAACATAACCATTCACAAGCCATCTCAAATGGCAAAACTCACTACCAAAATACATATCAAAATGACCATAATCCTATACATGCCATATGACCAAACCATAAGCTAAAAAGTACCAAAGTGATGGTTGGATAGTGTGATATAGTCTCCGACGATCCCCGAATCCGAGCTAGCTTTGAAACCACTATACATGGAAAAATAGACAAAGTAAGCTTTATAGCTTAGTAAGCTCGTATGAAATAAACTCAACTAATCATAAATACACAAATCATCAATTTGAACATATTAACATGTAATTCATGATAACTAACAAACCTTTCACATGCTTAATCATATGCTTATATGCAAACTTCATAACTTCTTCGATTTAAAGCTCATACTATCCATGTACATACCTATTCTGAATATTGTCGAATACTTGAAATCTTACATACTAAGAGCCAATACATAGCCGAAGCTATTTTAATCTCACACACTAAGTGTCATTCATAGCCGAAGCTATCTCGATCTCACATTAAGTGCCATACATAGTCAAAGCTATCTCGATCTCGTACACTAAGTGCCATACTTAGCCGAAGCTATCTCGATCTCGCACACTAAGTGCCATATATAGCAAAATCGTCGTCAAACATGACTGTAGTCTCCTATACACAATTTATGCAATATCAAAGCATTTAAAACATAATTATAACAATACTTATTACATACAAACTTACCTCAGACGTAAAAATGACGACACGGGTCAACTAATCCGAGACTTGTTCTTTCCTCGATCTAAGCTCGTATTCCACTTTTCTTGATCTATATAATATAATATTCAGCTTATTCTATCACTATTTTATTCAATTAAGCCCAAAATATACATTTAGGCATATTTACACTTTTGCCCCTAATGTTTCACATTTTTACACTTTAGTCCTTATTTCATAAAATCACAAATTCATACAAGTTAAGACTAACCAATGCTAGCCGAATTACTATTATGCCCCTAGCAGCCCATATTTTTCATTTATTTCACATTTTAACCACAAAGTTTCTACATTTCACAATTTAATCCCTATTTTGCATTTTTACCAAAAATCACTTTACAAAACTTGTTTATCTATCAACAACCATTCATAATCTATCATCAAACATCAAAACACACATGTATTCATCAATGGAAACATTCAAAATCTTTAACAGCTTTGCAAAATAGTCCCTGGGCTAGCTAGACCTAGCTGCAACGATCTCAAAAACATAGAAATCATTTAAAACTGAACAAAAATGGACTTACAAGCAAGAATGAACTATGGCCGAATGTTCAAGCTCCAAAAATGGTGTCTCCTTAGTTGATTTTTGGTGGAATAATAATATGAAGAAGATGATATCTCTGTTTAGGTTATTTTTACTTTAATTAATTTATTGAATTACATAGTTAACCTTGGTCATTAACTATTAAAATCACTTAATACATGTCCATAAATTTCCATGTAACACCCCTTACATGTGTTTAACACTACGAGGCGTTACCTAACTCAAACACATACTAACATACATTTTCGAGTCATAAAAGTTCGTTCAAATTTTAAAAATTTTCAAACTTCCTCTTAACGTCCTTAATATGGGCCTGTGAGGCCCAAAACATACTTTAGAAATGGTTCAGTACTAAACCAGGCACTTTAGAAACCTTTGGAAAATTTTACTAAAAACAGGGGCACATGCCCGTGTGGCAAGGGACACGCCCGTATGGGCAGATCGTGTGGTCACACACGTCCATGTCCCTAGCCGTGTGAATTTATTTTTCAATTCGAACCTACAGGGGTTTTCACACAGCCTAGCAAACGCTCGTGTCCGTGGTCCATGTCCCTCACACGGCCATGACACGCCAGTGTCTCCGTCCATATGTAAAAACCTTGACATTCTGTTTCTGAGGTCATCAACCCAATAAGGTCACAGGGCCAAGGCACACGACCATATCCTTAGGCCTTGTGGCGAATTAAATTCCTAAAATCAAGGGCAGACTTCACACGGCCGGGGCACATGCCCATGTGTTATGGCTGTGTCATCCACACGGTCGTGCCTCATCCCGTGTGTTTACTACTGGGCATTCTGTTTTACCAAAATAAGATGCAGGGGACACATGGCCTGACTACACGCCCGTTTGTTTACCCGTGTGGACAAAAATAAGGTTATTTACCAAGCCCTTTCTGCCACCCTTACTTGCACCAACCTAAACTACATCAAATAACTTACTCATTCATGCACTAATAAACCAAATACTTAACCATGCAATTTGCACATTCATGAAAAATATCATCATTTTCATATATCAATAACAAGTAGTAGCCATCATCCATGGACTTATACAAAATGAATCAATCTTCAAGACAAGCCAACACATTTGGCCAAAACAATATGACACTTGACAAAGACTAAGTCCCTATACATGCCATACTCAAAATGATAAATCTAACTATACCAAATGTTCAGATTGATAGTGTGATCGAGCCTCCGACGTTTGTTGATCCCAGAGCTAGCTTGGTCGATACTATAAGAAAATGGAAAGGAGAGGGAGTAAGCATAAAGCTTAGTAAGTCGCATGTAAATAATTAACAACAATTACCATGCATTATATACTCATAACATATTATAAACTTGCACATAATTCTCGAATGATTAAAGGCATAACTTACTTATTTTCATCCCTACTAATCATACAACATAATTCGAGCTCATTTCTCAGGAATTTCATGCAGGTACCTATATCACTTACAATATAGTCGTAACTTTTCTCACTTTTGACACAAGCTTTAATTTACCCATTGAAACAGTTGGAATACCAAAGGATACCCGACAAGCCTCACAAAAGAGGGTACAATGCCGATTCCATGTCCCAGACATGGTCTTACACTAGCACACATATCAACGCCAATGCCATGCCCCAAACATGGTCTTACATTGGCTCTCATAATGTGGCCGATGCCATGTCCCAGACATGGTCTTACACTAGCGCACATATCAACCAAATGTCATGGTGTGGATATCCAATCTATTCCTAAGGTTCAATCGGGAGTATACCACATCCAATTTCGTCATGCATATTCATAGCAATAATAAGAAAATTTTATGCAATATCAATTTTTTAATGCATAATAACAATAACGTTGTATTATTTACGTACAACTTACCTCGATATACAAATATGGGCGACTAGTTCGATTTAGTCCAATAGCTTGGTTTTCCCCCGGTCTAAGTCTAGACTCTGTTTATCTTGATCTATAATGACAAATTCACTTATTTAATCACCACATTAATCAAGACATTCCAAAATTCCTACTATGGAAAAATTACCATTTTGCCCCTAGACTTTCACATAATTATGATTTTGCCCCTAGGCTCGTAAAACGATTTTCATCAAATTTCCTCATAACCAATCCTAGCCGATTCTATTTTAAGCTTATAGCAACTCGCATTTCCAATTATTTCACACATTTACTACTCACATGGTAAAATGCTAGACTCTCAACCATTTTGCAAAATGGTCCCCTTATTAGCTAGATTAAGCTATAGGGGTCCCAAAAGTACAAAAATCAATAAAAATGACCATCAAAAAGACTTACTTGCAAGAGAAAAGCTTCACTAAAATTTGAGCTCTCAAAACCCCCCTTTTTGGCTGAAAATTTTGGTGGTGAAGAGAAGATGATAGCCTCCTCTCTTTTTGTTTTATTTTTTTATTAAGCAAATCACCTAATGTCACCTAATTTTTGACTATTTTATGATTTTGTATCCAATTAAAATTTCCATGTCTAGCCACCATAATTTTATTGGTCTATTTACTCAATAAAGATCTCTACTTTAGTGTTCCATAGCTATTTAACACCTTTAGCTTGTAGAACAAAACTTTCGCACTTTATGCGATTTAGTCCTTTTTCGAAATTAAGCAAGTAATCACTAAAATTAATTTACCAAAATTTTCAAACACTCATATAATCATGCTATAACACATAAAATATCCAACCTCGGATTTGTAGTTCTAAAACCACTGGTCCGACTATCCCCAAAATCGGGCTGTTACATCCACCCACTATAAAAATGGTCTAATTACCTCATAAGGACCTTAACTTTAATATTCCATAGCTATTAAACCCTTTTTGCTAGTAGAACACAAGTTTTACACTTAACATGATTTAGTCCTTTTTATCAAATTAACCATCTAAATGATAAAATTTCTTAACGAAAATTTCACACAAACATATTATCATACTGTAGACATTAAAATAATAATAAAATAAATATTTTGACTTCAAATTTGTGGTCTCAAAACTACTATTCCAATTTGACTAAGAACGGGCTATTACAACTCTCCCCCCTTAGGGATTTTCGTCCCCAAAAATCTTACCATTGAATAGGTTAGGGTACTGTTTTCTTAGAGTTTCCTCGGTTTCCCACGTAGCTTATTCAAACCCGTGACGTTGCCAAAGTACTTTTACTAAAGCTATGTTTTTGTTTCTCAACTGTTTAACCTCTCGAGCTAAAATTCTGATCTATTCTTTGTTGTATGTCATATCGGGTTGAATTTCAATCTCTGCCGGAGAAATTACATATGATGGATCCGATCTATATCGATGCAACATCGACACATGAAATACATTATGGATCTTTTCTAATTCTGACTGTAAATTTAGCCGATATACCACTGGCCCTATTCTTTCAATGATTTCATACGATCCGATAAATTGCAGACTCAGCTTGCCTTTACGACTAAATCTAAGGATTTTCTTCCACAGGGATACTTTCAGAAATACTTTATCACCGATTTGAAATTCAATGTCTTTACATTTCAAATCTGCATACGATTTATGTCGATTTGAAGCTGCTTTCAAACTGTCGCGACTTGCTTTCACTTTTTCCTCAGTCTCTCGGATCAAATCAACTCTGTGAATCTTTTTCTCACCCAACTCAGTCCAATACAATGGAGTTTAGCATTTGCGACCATACAAAGCATCGTACGGTGCCATTTTTATACTTGATTGAAAGTTGTTATTATATGTAAATTCAACCAACGAAAAAAATCTCTCCCAGTTACCTTTGAATTCTAACAGACAACAACTAAGCATATCTTCGAGAATCTGTATTACTCTCTCAGACTAGCCATCAGCTTGTGGATGAAATGTTGTACTAAAATTCAACTTTATACCTAGAGCTTCTTGCAATTTCTTCCAAAATCGCGATGTAAATCTCGGATCTCTATCTGAAATAAAAGAAACTGGCACCCCATGCAATCTAATAATCTCAGATATGTACAATTCAGCCAATTTATCAAGCGAATAGTTTGTACGTACCGGAATGAAATGTGTTGATTTTTTCAGTTGATCTACGACAACCTAGATAGCATCTTTCTTTTTCGGAGACAGAGGCAATCCCAATACAAAATCCATCGTAACTCTATTCCATTTCCATTATGGTATCATCACTGTCTGTAGTAATCCCAAAGGCACTTGGTGTTCGGCTTTAACTTGCTAACACACTAAACATCTCGATACGAATTTTGAAATGTCTCGTTTCATACCCGACTACCAATACAATTCTTTCAGATTATTTAACATTTTAGTACTTTCCGGGTGAATAGATAAACATCCAATGTGTGCTTCGTGCAAAATTTTCTGAATGAGCTCAAAATTCTTTGGTTCGCAGATTCTCTCGGAACATTAAGCAATCATCGGATCTGATCTGAAAGTCAGAATCACTAGTCGACTCACATTGCACTCTTTTGGCTTGTAACTCGGTATCACACTTTTGAGCTTCGTAAATTTGTTGAAGAAATACTGGTGTAGCTTTCAACTCTGCTAGAATCGAACCATCGTCAGACAAAGTCAATCTCGTATTCATCACTTTCAAAGAAAACATAGATTTTCTACTCAAAGCATCTGCGACTACATTTGCTTTCCCAAGATGATAATCAATCACTAACTCATAGTCTTTCAGCAACTCGAGCCATCTTCATTGTCGCAAATTCAAATCTTTTTGGGTCGTTAAATACTTCAAGCTTTTGTGATCAGTAAAAATGTGGCATTTCTCCCCTTACAAATGATGTCGCCAAATCTTCAATGCAAATACAATAGCGGGCAACTCTAAATCATGCGTCAGATAGTTCTTTTCATGCGGTTTCAACAGTCTAGTGGCATAAGCTATAACTTTTCCTTCTTGCATTAACATGCAACCCAAACCATTCAATGACGCGTTGCTGTATATCACAAACTCTTTACCTGATTCAGGTTGAACTAAAATTGGTGCCTCAGTTAACAATGCTTTCAACTGATCAAAACTCTGTTAACATTTCTCTGACCACTTGAACTTCACATCTTTCTGTAGCAATCTGGTCATCGGTGTAGCAATCATCGAGAATATTTTGATAAAACATTGATAATAACCAGCTAATCCCAGAAAGCTTCTGACTTCGGATACATTTCTCGGTGGTTTTCAATCAACAACAGCTGAAATCTTGCTCGGATCAACCCGTATACCTTCCGTTGAAACAATATGCCTTAAGAATCCGACTTCTCTAAGCCAAAACTCACATTTATTGAATTTATCATACAGTTGCTTATCTCTCAAGGTTTGTAACACAATTCTCAAATGTTTGGCATGTTCAGACTCATCTCGCGAATAGATCAGAATGTCGTCAATGAACACAATAACGAATCTGTATAAATACGGTCTAAAAATTTGTTTCATCAGATCCATAAAGACTGCAGCAGCATTAGTCAATCCGAAAGGCATAACAAAGAATTCATAATGTCCGTAGCTCGCTCTGATAGTAGTTTTCGGCACATTTGAATCTTTCACTCACAACTGATAATAGCCAGATCTCAAATCAATCTTCAAAAACACAATTGCCCGTTTCAACTGATCAAAAAAATCATTTATTCTCGGCAACATATACTTATTATTTATTGTAACCTTGTTGAGCTGTCTATAGTCAATACACATTCTCATTGATCCATCTTTCTTCTTTACAAATAATACCGGCGGACCCTAGGGTGAAAAACTAGGTCGTGCAAAACCTTTATCCGTTAACTTTTGCAACTGAGATTTCAACTCTTTCAACTCTGTTGGAGTCATTCTATACGGAGCTATAGATATCGGTGAAGTTCCCGGCACTAATTCAATTGCAAATTCAACCTCTCTGATAGGTCGCAACCTCGGTAATTCTTCAGGAAACACATCCGGATATTCACAGACAAATAACACTGATTCAATATTCGGTTCAAACACTTTTGTATCAAAAACATAAGCAAGATAAGTTTCGTAACCTTTTCTCACACATTTTTGAGCTGACATAGACGAAATCACAATAGGCAATTCACTCGATTCATCTGATTCAATTTGAATGATTTCATTATTCTGACATTTCAATTCAATAGTCTTTCATCTACAATTCACTACAGCATCATGCAACGTCAACCAATTCATACCCAGAATTACATTGAACTCCTCAAATGGAAAAAGCATCAAATCAGCCGGAAAACAGTAACCCTGAGTCATTAAAGGACAGTTCTTGCAAACTTTATAAACTAGAACATACTTGCCTAAGGGGTTCGATACTTTAATCACAAACTCAGTAGACTCAACAGGCAAACTCTTATTAGACACCAAATTCATACATATATATATGAATGAGTCGATCCAGGATCAATCAATGCAATAACATTAGTGTCGTAAAGAGAATGTACCAGTGATAACATTTGGTGATGACGCATCTTCGTGAGCGCGAATAGCGTAAGCTTTAGTAGGTACTCTGGCCTCAAATCTTACTGTAGAATCTCTCGTAGTACCGCGATTACCACTCGTATTTCTCGCATTTCTTGGTGGCCTCCCTCTAGTAGCTGTATTGCTTGCTCTTGCATTCTGAGATTTATCTTTTTCATTTAACTCAGGACAATCTTGAATAAAATGATCTCGTGAACCACAACAGTAACAAGCTCTATTATTGTTTTTCACCTAACAATCTCTAAAATGTCATCTTCAACACTGTTGACACTCCGGTTTGTTGTCTTTCACATTTCCAACACTTGATACTGATGTAACTTGAGCTTTAGGTTGTTGTATTGCTTTCCACGATCTCTATTGGAATACCCCGCTGAAGTTGTCGATCGGTTAAAATAATCTTTGGATTTCTTTGACGAGGAATGATAAGTTTTACTCATCGATCTCTTCCTTGAATCTCTTGCCTCTGAATCAGCCTTTCTCTTTTATTTGCTAAGTTCCTCTGCTTTGCAAGCTCTGTCTACCAAAACAACAAATTCCTTCAGTTCTAAAATTCTGACTAGAAGTTTAATGTCTTCATTCAACCCATTTACAAATCGCTTGCACATGATTTCCTCGGTGGAAACATGCTCCCTATCATATTTGCTCAGCCGTACAAATTCTCTTTCGTACTCAATCACAGTCATTCGGCCCTATTTCAACTCTAGAAACTCTATGCTTTTGATCAAGGAACCGTTGACTTATTTATTTATTTCAGAACTCATTCTGAAAGAATTCCCAAGTCACTCTCTCTCTAAGTACTACAGACACCAAGGTATTCCACCATTGATATGTTGTGTCTCTCAACAAGGAAATGGCACACTTTAAACATTCAACTGGCGTACAAGAAAGTTCATCGAATACCTGAATAGTGTTTTCAAGCCAAAATTCAGCTTTCTCGGGATCATCATCGACGGTAGCTTTCAACTCTTCGGCCCGTACTTATGAATTTTATTAACCAGTGGCTTATTTAGTCGTTGAAGCTCCACAACTTGAGGGGCTACAGGGATCGATTGGGGATTAGATGGGGGTGGAGGTTGTGGAGCAGCCGGATTCGTTCGGACATGTTGTGTGAACCACTCGTTAATCATTTGGAAAAAGGCATCTTTAGCCTTTCCCCCGTGACTACTCGACACATGTCTAGAATCAGACGGCGCTGCCCCTTGAGCGGGAGCTGGCGCATTACTCTCAACATCATCAGCCACAGCTCGATCGAGATCCATTTACTATATGAAAATACCGTTTAAATTGTTATGAGTCATCACGCTATCACAGGTTATATATGGCATGTATAGCTAGACTCCCACATACGCTACGTTAGTCCTAGAATCGATTAAATTATAGCTCTGATACCAATAAATGTAACACACTTTACCCGTATTCAAAGCCGGAATAGGGTTACGGAGTATTACCAAATTTATAAAACAATTAAACATTCACTTAGCATAGATTTTCACAATTGATGCATTCATCATTCAATCTCAATCAATTTGTCCCTAATACAAGCCTATGAGGCCCTAAAAATGCATTCGGAGTGGTTCGGGACTAAATCGATAACTTTGGAAACTTTTTGAACATTTATAAAATTTTCTCAAAAACATGGGACACACGCTTGTGTGGCCCGACTGTGTGTCTCACACGGCCAACAGGCACGCCCTTGTCACAAGCCGTGTGGACATTCGAAATGGGAGCATATGGCAGTGTTCCAGCCCATGTCCGACCCCGTGTAACTCTCTGACTTAGGTCATACGACCAACACACGCGCCCGTGTGACTAGCCCGTATGCCTTACAAATGGCCATACACGCCCGTGTATCATGTCGTGTGTTAGGCTATGCCAAACCTGCAGGGTATACTTACTTATCCCACACAGCCAAGTCACACGCCCTTGTGTGAGGCTGTGTGCAGCATATTGACTTCATTTTAATTTCAACACCAGGGGCACACGGCTATGTAACATGACTGTGTGTCACGCACGGCTGAGACACACGCCCGTGTCTCTGTCCGTGTGGACAAACATAGGCTATTTACCAAGCCATTTCACCACCCTATCTTATGCACAATTATACCAAATTCAGTGGCACCAAAATATAACACTTAAAAGCATTTAAACAACCTCAATCAAACATCATTCATACCATCTCAATACCAACAACTAACATGCTTATAATCTCAAGTTTTCCTCATTCAAATCATACCAACTTCACATATTCAAATTAACTAATTAAACCTTTTCCAAACATGCATCATCATGCACCAACCCAAAAGCACATAGCTTATCAATATTAACCATTTGACATCTATAATACCAACTATCAATAACATTGCAAAACCAACCCCAATCAAATAACATAAGCCATATGCACACTTATATATATATACATAACTAAACTTACCAAGTTAAGCCAAGTCTCATGGTAATATATACAAACCAAACATAACCATTCACAAGCAATCTCAAATGGCAAAACTCAATACCAAAATACATATCAAAATGACCATAATCCTATACATGCCATATGACCGAACCATAAGCTCAAAAACACCAAAGTGATGGTTGGATAGTGTGACATAGTCTCCGACGATCCCCGAATCCGAGCTAGCTTTGAAACCACTATACATGGAAAAATAGACAAAGTAAGCTTTATAGCTTAGTAAGCTCGTATGAAATAAACTCAACAATAAAAAATACACAAATCATCAATTTGAACATATTAACATGTAATTCATGATAACTAACAAACCTTTCACATGTTTAACCATATACTTATATGCAAACTTCATAACTTCTTCGATTTAAAGCTCATACTACCCATGTACATACCTGTACCAATCCGTAACGAGCTCATACCTAATCGAAATACTGTCGAATACTTGAAATCTCGCACACTAAGTGCCAAAGCTCATACCAATACATAGCCGAAGCTATTCTAATCTCATACACTAAGTGCCAATACATAGCCGAAGCTATTCTAATCTCACACACTAAGTGCCAATCATAGCCAAAGCTATCTCGATCTCGCACACTAAGTGTCATACATAGTCGAAGCTATCTCGATTTCGCACACTAAGTGCCATACTTAGCCGAAGCGATCTCGATCTCGCACACTAAGTGCCATATATAGCAGAATCGTCATCAAACATGACTGTAGTCTTCTGTACACAATTTATGCAATATCAAATCATTTAAAACATAATTATAATAATGCTTATTACATACAAACTTTCCTTAGACGTAAAAATGACGACACGGGTCAACTAATCCGAGATCTTGTTCTTTCCTCGATCTAAGTCTATATTCCTCTTTTCTTGATCTATATAATATCAAATTCAGCTTATTCAATCACTACTTTATTCAATTAAGCCCAAAATACAAATTTATGCACATTTACACTTTTTCCCCTAATGTTTCACATTTTTACACTTTAGTCCTTATTTCATAAAATAACAAATTCATACAATTTAAGACTAACCCATGCTAGCCAAATTACTACTATGCCCCTACCATCCCATATTTTTAATTTGTTTTACAATTTAACCACAAAGTTTCTACATTTCACAATTTAATCCTTATTTTGCATTTTTACCAAAAATCACTTAACAAAACTTGTTTATCTATCAACAACCATTCATAATCTATCATCAAACATCAAAACACACATGTATTCATCAATGTAAACATTCAAAATCTTTAACAGTTTTGCAAAATAGTCCCTGGGCTAACTAGACTTAGCTGCAACGATCTCAAAAACATAGAAATCATTTAAAACCGAACAAAAATGGACTTACATGCAAGAATGAACTATGGTTGAAGGTTCAAGCTCCAAAAATGGTGTCTTCTTAGTTGATTTTCAGTGGAATAATAATATGAAGAAGATGATATCTTTGTTTAGGTTATTTTTACTTTTATTTATTTATTGAATTACATATTTAACCTTGGTCATTGACTATTAAAATCACTTAATACATGTCCATAAATGTCCACCCATTATAAAAATGATATAATTACCTTATAAGGACCCTAACTTTAATATTCCATAGCTATTAAACCCTTTTAGCTAATAGAACCCAAGTTTTACACTTAACGCGATTTAGTCCTTTTTATCAAATTAACCATCTAAATGATAAAATTTCTTAACGAAAATTTCACACAAACAGATTATCATACTGTAGAAATTAAAATAATAATAAAATAAATATTTTGAATTCAGATTTGTGGTCTCAAAACCAATGTTCTAATTTGACTAAAAACGGGTTGTTACTGTTAGCCACGTATCTAGGTCCATAGTCAAAGTCATATCATGCACTTCATTTATATTCCTTTTTCATGATATGCCATTCTAGTTTGCAGCATACTCTTGCCCTACTAGAGGCCACATGACCATTTTCATGTATCACAATCTGTCAGTTCAATGTTTATTCCACCGAAGGCAATGCCATGAATTTATTTTCATTTTTTAGTTCATATTGCTCTTGCCAAAAGCAGAGGGTAGTGGCTTAGACATGAAGAATAGTTCTATTCTTTAACACAGGCCCCCCCAAAAAACTAGACTAACAACTCCGAACAACCATCATATACAGACATTTCATCTTTACAAAGTATGGATACTTACTTTAAGCGAAATATAAACAAAGATAGTACACATATGGAAGTAAGAAGGAACTCTCCGAAAGTGTAACAAGTCTAAACAGTAGGACCTTTACCCGTATCACGGGAACCTTCAAGAGTGTCTTGAGCTATAATATAGATAGTTAAACTTATTGGATACCAAAAACTTGAAAGTTTCCTTCCTTGCATACTACTTTGAAACTAATGGATGCAGTGCTAAAAATAACATAAATAACCAAGGAAATAACCTAGAGTTCATCGATAGTTACCAGGGTGCTAAAACGAACGAAGGAGTTGGTTGAATACAACAAACCCAACTTTAAGCAAGTTTTTGGTCTTAAGTTTTAGAGAGAGTGAGAGGAGAGAAAAATCTGGAATGGATGCAAAGAAACCATAAAGCTTGTCCAAGAAATCATTACTAACTTTATACAAAGCATGGAAGCAAGGTTTAGTGGAAAAGTCAAATTATCCCACTAACCCTCCCTCCATACCCGTGACTAAGTACCCTCATCAAAATTTTATTCTTATCAACTACAGTAACTTAGTTCCATTCTAACCAGTCCTGTTAGACTAACTAAATAGTCCCACCAAAGTAATAAATAATTCTATTAGTTAAGAACTTAACTTAAACGCCTAAACAACTGAGGTGGCATATACTCCATAGGAGAGATTGCCAAACCTCTGAGCTCGCCAAACACAAGATTCGTCAGTTGGCGCATTCATGAAGTCTTATACTTAGTCAAAACTAATACCTTACTCATTCAAAATTTACTTTAAATACCATATCTCAATAAATAGTAACCGGATATGTAACAGCCTAATTTAGGGCCTAGTCGAAAAAGTGGTGCAAGACCATAAATCTGAAGTAGTAATACGAGTTTTTAAGGTATTTGAGATGTTTGCATGATATTATGAAAGTTTCTTGTAGAAATTTTATAAAAATTTCCATTAAAGGGGTCCATTAGGACTAAATTGCAAAAGTTGCAAAATATGAGTTTTTAGAAGCTTTTTGTATGAAATAGCTTTAGAATATTAATTAGAAGTCCTTCAATAGCAATTTGCCCAAATTATAATTTTTGGACAAAAAAGGACATGAGTTAGTAAATTGTGAAATTTTAAAGAGAAGGGTATTTTGGTCATTTATCAATTAAATGATTAAAAGAGAAAAAGATGATAAAAAAATTCTTAATCATCTTCTTCCTTGTGCCGAAAATTGGAGAGACTCCATAGCTAGGGTTCTTCAAATTTTTGAAGCTTGCTACTAAGTGCATCTTAGCCCGTTTTTAATATTTTTCGTATTTTTGGAGTCCTCGTATTATGAATTAGCTAATTATAGCTATAAGTTGAGCTAGAATTCATGTTAAAAAATCTACCCATGTATGACATGCTTGTAAAATGATATTTTATGGAAGATTATGAGAGTTTGATGTTAGATAAACATCTTTTTCTAAGTGAATTTCATGAAAAATGTTAGTAAGGACTAGTTTGTAATAGTTATGAAATTTGTCATACATGGTAGAAATAATGAGAATTTGTTATTGCTATAGTTGAGACAATGAATCGGCTAAGCATGAAGTATTAGAAAGTTGAATGAAAATCACTTTACGAGCTTAGGGGCAAAAGTGTAATTATGAGAAAGTTTAGGGGCAAAATTGTAATTTTTCCAAACTATGAATTAAAAGTCAATTTAGCCAATGTGAGTATTAAATGATCTAAATTATTATTATAGATCAAGAAAAACGAAGCCTGGACCGAAACCGAGGCAAGAACAAAGTCGAGGACTAAATTGTATATCTACATACATTTTGAATATTGAGGTAAGTTTGTATGATTTCTAAGCTTTATGATTACTATCATTGAATTGCTTAGTATAATTTACATTATTACCATGGAAATGCTTAATGCTATGTTAAATAAAGAAATCAATGAGATTAAGCATGAGAAAGTCCCGATTGAAGGTGAATTACTTAGGATACTCAATTTATCACATGAAATGAGAAAGTCCGTATAAGACCAAGCCAAGGCATGGCATCGACAATCAAGCAAGTTATCATGTAAGACCAAGACAAGTCTTGGTATTGAAGAGTTATTATGAGATGAAGACCCATACAAGCCCAAGCCAAGGCATGGCATTGGTGAGTCTCCAAGTAAAGATGTCATGTAAGTCCAAGACAAGTCTTGGCATTGAAAAGTTATCATGAGATAGAGATCCCATGTAAGTCCAAGCCAAGGCATGACATTGGTGAGTAACAAGGAAGATTTCATGTAAGTCCAAGCCAAGGCTCGGCATTGACCAGTTCACGAGTAAAGATACCAAATAAGACCATGCGAAGACATGGCAATGGTAAGTTCCCAAGGGAACACACAAGGAAGACTTTGTGTAATTCCATGTCAAGACATGGCATCGATACCAAGATGAGAGATCCCATATAAGACCATATCTAGGATATGGCTTTGGCATCGAGTTATATGTAGGATGAGATTCAATATCCTCGGTTATTCATAGAAATTCATTGGGCAAATGAGTAGAGCTTAAATGAGATAGCAAGAAAGTTAAGTAAGCAAAGCTATTATTAAGTTAGAAATGAGTATTATTCATGTTATGAATGATGAATTAGAGATTATGATTGTTATAGTAAAGTATGCTGATCTATGTGATCAAGTGATACAGGTACCTTATTTACCTCACGAGCATGAGGCTAGTAAGTATCATGAGATATGTAAGAATTAGTAAGAGTAAGTAAGCTTAAATAGCTGAAATTTAAGATGCCATTGTTTATGTCAAATGGTTTATATTAAACAAGTATGTTGCTACGTGCATTATATGCAAACTTACTAAGCTAAATGCTTACGTCTTTTATTCTTTCTTTCTATGTAGTCCCGCCAAGCTAATCTCGTGGATCATTGTCATCGGAGCTCGAAGCACACTATCAATCGCTATTTTGGTATAGCCAAGTTGTTTATATTAAGTATGGCATGTATAAGAAACATTTCATTTTGAGAATATGTCTTAAAAAGGGCAAAAGTATGGGCTATCAAGTTTATTATTCTTTTGTATATGGCTAAGTGATTGGCCAAGATTGACTAAGTATGTATGTTTATTGATATCAATGAAGCATGTAGTATTGTTCATGAAGGATGTAGTAATTTGAGTTGTTGAATTGAGTATGAGATTGATCCTGATTTCAGGGTGGCAATTGGCTTGGTAAATAACCTTCAGGTGCCCACACGGATAGACACACGAGCGTGTGTCTAGGCCATGCGTCCCCTGCACCTTAGTACCTTAAGTCAGAATAGACTACATGTAGTCCCACGGCCGTTTGTTTAGGCCGTGTGTGACACACGGTTAGAACATGGGCTTATGCCCCAGGGGATGTGAATAAGTCAGTATATCAAGGTATAGCACACAGTCTAAGTCCACGGGCGTGTCAAGGCCGTGTGAAATTAGTCAGTGTCGACCACGGTTGGGTACACGGGCGTGTCTTAGGGGTACACGGGCGTGTCCCAAGCCACATGGGCGTGTGACCCCTGTTTTAAGGAAAAGTTTTCGATTAAGTTCTGAAAGTTTCCAGATATGTGTTTAAGGCCTCGTAGGCCCATGAAATGTATGATTAGACTAAGAAAGAGAAGTTTTTAATTCGGAACAAAATTTTACAGCCCATAAGTGCATGTTTAAGAAAGTTCAAGCATAGTAATGTCTTGTATCCGGTCTCAGCCTTGGACTCGGGTATGAGGTGTTACAGGATACTAGGACTTCACCTGGTGGGCTGTTACAAATTCAAGTTGCCTTCACTCACAATCAATTAACATTTCAGCAAGACGTTTAAGAGAAACAGGATTAGCTGAAGCCACTACTCTAACTGAGTCATATTCAAGTGGAAGCCCTGCAAGAATTATACATACTTGTTCCTGATCAGACACAAATCTCACTATTGCAGACAAGATATCACACATATTCTTTATCTTGAACAAGTATTCTTTTACGGTCATCTGCCCTTTTTTATGAGAATATAGCATATGCCTTAGACTCGAGGTCTTAATACTAGATCGAGTAGCAAATCGTTTCTCAATAATGGAGCATACCTCAAAACTGGTGCTAGCACAAGTCAAATAGACTAGTATGTCATCACATAAACTAGACAACAACCAAGATGCTAACAATTAAAAAAAATGAGCAAATAATTCCTATACGTTAGATTAAAGAGCAAAGGGGTTCTCATGTCACGTGTACCTCATGCTGACATGACATTTTACCATGCCAACAAATATTTTAAAAAAATTAAAAATATAAAAATATATATTAAAAACAATATGCAAAATAAAAACAAACAAATAATTGAGGTTCAATTGAGCATGTGATCCATTGTGGAGTAGTTTCTTAAATAATTATACAAAATTATTTAAAATATTAAAAGTTATAAGAAATAAAAAATATTAATTTCATCTTAGTCATTATATGTAAGTTCAATTTGTAAGTTAACAAGCAAATTAGCACTCATTTCCAATAAGGTATAAAGAAAACCGAAAAAGGAAAGGAAAGGTAACAGACTTTATTTTATCACGCCAGGAAAAAGAACTAATTCCGGGATTGTGAACTTCCTTCATGCGAAATGCAATTCGCATATATTAATAATACATGGGATTTCTTCAACATTTTATTCAGCAGCCTACCTATAGCATAAAGCAAACCAGCTTGTAATTATTAACACCAACTCCAAAATGACTCCAATGAGCACGGTCGATCAGCGACGCCTTAAACATCAATCGGTGCAGCAGCGGAACATGAGGAGCGCTTCCATCGGCTTGCCGCAGTCAACGCAAACGACCGTGTCCTTGATGCTTCCAATTTCAGCAACACTAATCCCCGGAAGCGTCAGTCGGTTGCAATGGTGCTCCGTGCGGAGACTTCGAAAGTGATCATTCAGTGCCGGAATAAAACCTTTCTCCGCCGCCGCCGCTTCCCACGCCGTATATTCTTCCAGGCTTTTCAAAAAGGTCTCCGCCTTAGCCCTTGCCATTTCATCGGCTCCCCTACTTATCACGGCCCACCCTTGATCGCTTCCATCGAAGCCGAGCATGGTCAAAATCTCCTGCATGATTAGGTCATTTCGTACGGTCACGCCGTGCTGAGCTCTGGAGTGCCACATGCTTTCAAGTCGCACCCAGAAGAACCATATGAGCGAAATGTCTGACAGTGTATGGCTGAGATTTTCTAACTCGATGTTGGTCATGTTTCTTCGAACTTTCTCCCTAG
Organism: Gossypium australe; assembly: GCA_005393395.2. NCBI lineage: Eukaryota > Viridiplantae > Streptophyta > Magnoliopsida > Malvales > Malvaceae > Gossypium > Gossypium australe. The sequence continues at coordinate 40,414,285 of CM016616.1, forward strand.
GGTTGCTTTTTCCCACGTAAAGCATCTCCAATTCGATATTGGCAGTTTTCGCAACAGCTTTTGCAGTTGTTGTGAATTTCCGGATCCAATTCATATCTTCTCCACCATACAAGCAAATGAATTTTCTTTCCGTTAACTGCAACAATAGCAAATGTAATGGCTTACAAGGGTTAAAACTAGCATTTTGCTATATATTTAAATCAAATTCGAAAGGGTTTTAAGGACTTGCCCAATTGATTATGGAGGGGTCAATGGAATCTGCCAAGAGTTCAATCCTCCATGTTTCTTCCTTCCAAAGAGCTTCTTCCCTGAGCTTGGTGAAAGGGAAAGCCATGCTTCCCCAAATAAACATCATAGGCATCGCATTAGGGTTCGCAACTCTTCCTTGAGGGTCCAACACCACTAGCAAAGGCTTCTTGTTGAAACCCCACACCTCCTTGATGTACCTCATCACCGCTGGTTGAATCATGGAAGGGTGACGGACCGAGTACCATGGCATCATTGCTTGTAGAGACTCGAATTGCTTCCTCTTTGTGTCATCAAATGTAGTGGATCTGTCAACGATTGGGATCCAAATCACCTCGTACTGACTCTCGATCCTCTTTGGCTGCACTCGTGATTCATTATAGATCTGTTCAAGAATAATAAGCTCTTTTTCCGGGATCTCAAGGTCTGAAATCAGTAATAGCACACTCCTCCTCAGTAATTCAATGCTAACCTGTATTTGTTACCAGTGGTCAAAAACATATGTTTACAACAATTTGAGTGTAGTCCTTATCCTTCGTATGGTTATGGTTCTAATAGTCCAATTAATTCATGTGAAGGGTGGTTGGGAATTTGAATTTCAGTATTGGAAGGAAGTTTCAAAAGTTAATCTCAAAGACATGAAAAATATATAAAAAAATTTGTTTGAAAATAGTAGAATTAAAGTTTGAAATAAATTTTTCATGTTCAACTCTAATCACGTGTGGGATCTCTTTTAAATTTATTCTAAATATTTAAGTTTTGTTTAAATTTAATTTAGTCTAAGTTCAGATTTATTTTTATTTTCAGTCCAGTAATTGATTCAAATTATAGTTTACTCGAATATTATCCATGACTACTGTAACTCGGAAAATGAAAAGAAGGCTAAAGATGGGAAGGTTAAAGCATACTCTTTGCTTAGTAGTTCCATCCCAAAGTGGGGGCTGGTCATCCTTAGCGTAAATCAGAGCTTTGAGGATCTTCGTATTATCAATATGGATTGCATCAAAGAGGCGCACCAACGTTTCAAATGCCTCAATATCCTTTCTCTCATCTGCATTTAATTAACGAATTTCGTCAATATCGATTTATGGTTCAAGATGGCATTAGTTAGGACGTGATCCATATACTTTGATGTGAAAAGTAATCTTGCAACAGCGACGTGAAAGGACGATGGACTTACTAATGCGTTGACGACAACGATTGAGTTTATCCACAAGATCGTTGTATATGCTATTGATGTTATGCGTCAAACTTGACAACTCCCAAGCATCTGTTGTCGATGATAAGAACCTGAGGGAAACATCAAATGTTATATCAGAGAATTATCAGATATAAGAAACACTGTTCCCGTTACTCCTAATACTTAGAGAAGACAATGACATACTCATGGCCCATATTAATGAGACCCATAATTTGTGATGAGCATATCACTGTACTTCGGATGGTCCAATAAACAGCTGAAGGAATATCAGCATTGGCGGATGACAATTCCGGGTCTTCGGGCCTAATGTACTTAGATGGAAGCCCCTTGAATTCCACAGTGCACTTGGCTACCACCACCATCGCATTGATGAGGTTGGCAAGTGTGTCAAATTTGGGTTTCAAAAGGTCAGCTCGTGTAAGAATTTCAGGCAACTGTTTGAGGAGTGCAACGTCTTTGGCAAGTGGATTAGTGGTGTAAAGCTGAACCACCAGCAAGAATTCACCATAAGTCATCGCAAATGCTGCCAAGGCTAGCACAATCTTTGCATCCCACGAGAAGCCTTTAACTATCTGAGCCACTGCTAGAGTTGTTGAATGTGCATCTTCACCAATAGACAACCGGTAGGTTATCTGCCATCATTACAAAATATCACAATAGCCTTTTAAACTGGGTTTCTTTGAAGTAGTAGAGAAGATGAGAATAGTACTCTAACCTCGCAGGAAATTCTATTTATTGTGGCTGATAAGACGTCCATCATCTGTTCAAGGCTGGAATAATGGAGAGCCCTTTCATCCGATTCCGAAGCATCCACTTGCTTGATTGCTCCCTATTCAAACATTAAATTAATCATATTATATATGCATATAGAAGGTAATAATGAAGGCTTTAACCTTAATTGTAGTTACCGGAGCAGCAGGGGTTGCTCGTTCAAAGATGTCTTCAACAATGTCAAGAACAGGTTTCATGTTAATTTCAACACCAGCAGGCTCATGGGTGGCCTCAATTAACTTCCCCATTGCTTTGCCACCTGAGGTCGATAACATATGTGGGTTGCTCCTCCCATAGAGCCCAGATGACAACTCCATTGTGTTAAAGAGGTGGATTGTTTACTGAAGGTTTTTGTTGGATTATATTTGACTAACTCATAGTCATAAGCAATATATATATATAGTTCATTTGGAGAAGGAACTTCTTCCTTGCTTCCAATGGGGTTTAAGTTATGAAGTGCTACCAGAGGATTAGAATTTTGAATAATTGCTTCCAAATATATTGTCCCCCCAAGATATAACAGGCTAAAGATTCCGAAGATTCCTAGACTGGGAATTTTGGCAACTTCAAACTTACGTTCATTGTTGAATGTTAATGCGATAACAAAATGTCTTGGTTTTGTTATGGTGATTCCCTTGGTTAACTTTTCTTTTTAATTTCAGTTTATTCCCATACAAGATTTTTATGGGAATGTTGAGATGCATGTAGCTAAAGTGATATACTTTTTCTTTTTTTACTGTTAGAGATATGGAATCGAAAAGTGTATCAAACAATACGGGTATGTTTGAATTTGTGTTGGTGCGGCACATAATATAAAATGCTTTAAGAAACAAGAATATGGGTAAAATAGATTAAGGGCAAAAATCCTACACCAGGAAAAAATATCTCCAAATTAGAAAAGAACAAAGGAATCGAGCTAACTTGATGGGCTTATCTTCCTCTCCAATGTAACAGTTACTGTTTTAGGAGGCTTACGTCTTTGAAGCGAAAAGCTAAGATGCTTAGACTTCAAAGCGCAAAATTTTCTTCATTGAACAATATGTATATATAGTTGCAAAAATTTCACCCCGGCTTTACTCTTGTAGCTGATATTTAAAAATTTAAAGAGCAATTATTGTGTATCTTGCCCTTTCGCTCTCTCCTGTTATACCCATTGTAATAACGATTTCACTACTACTAGATTCCCAATGATAAGTGTGATGCCACCTAAAATTTCTATTTTCAAATCAATTTTATAATTAAATAAATTTAATTAAAAATATACCCTTTTTGTAATTAAAAATATACTTTCGATTTATAAAAAAAAAAATTTAGATTCATGATTATACAGCCAAGGCAAAGACACTTAGCAGTTGTGAAGTTAATTGACTAAAAAAAACTGTACTACGTTAATTTATATAAAAAATTTAAATTCTATATGATTTTACGATAAAATTGATCTCAAAATAGATAACATTAAAGGTCCTTTGGATGGGAGGTATATTTACTTACTGTTAGCGTAATTAAAAATAGCGGTGGCGGTAAAATTAAATATTGTAATGATATTATAACATGAGATAAAAAATAAAAGCTAAACACACCGCACTAGAAGTAACCTCCATCCAAAGGGATATCAAGACAAACAAAGCATACTCATTACTCTTATTCCAAGAAGCTTGTTTGCCACTAACATTCTTTCCACAAGGTAGAAGGAAAAAACATTTGACATACTTTTGGGTACTCTTATTTGTGAAAACATATAATAAACGCTTTCGATTAGAATATTATTATGGAATATTATATTATTATAGGATATTATTTGTTAGGAATATCTAAATATATTTTACATCTTCTAGGCATATATTTACACTACAGCAAAAAAGGGTTTTAGTGGCGTTTTTAGTGGCGTTTGGATAAAAAACGCCGCAAAAATAATACATCAGCGGCGTTTGCAAGAAAACGCCGCTAAAAACTGAGCAATAGCGGCGTTTAAAACGCCGCTAAAAATGAGCAATAGTTGCGTTTTTCTACAAACAACGCTAAAAAAATGAGCAATAGCGGCGTTTTAACGTTGCTAATAAACTGAGCAATAGCGGCGTTTTTGCCAAAGCGCCGCTAATAAACTAAGCAATAGCGTTGTTTTTTCTCATGCGCCGCTAATAAACTGAGAAATAGTGGCGTTTTTGTACAAACGCCGCTAATAAGCTGAGCAATGTAAAAACGCCAGTAATAAGCTGAGCAATAACTAAAAGTTGAGTAGCCATTTTTGTGGTTAGGGGTTCAAGTTAAGGGTTAGTTGTTTATGGTCGGGTTAAGGGTTTAGGGTTTATGGTTTTTGTTTTGTGGCTTAAGGTTTAGGGGATAGTGGCTGGGGTTTAGGGTTTATATTTTGGATTTTTTTGTTTTTGTTTTATTACATAAAAAAATTATATAAAAATTATGTCATGTATCCAATTCTTTTAAATATTGCTCAAACAGTACACCAAAACACACTTTTAGCGGCGTTTTTGGGGGCTTTTAGCGGCGTTTTTAAGCGCCACTAATAGTATTTGTGGCGCTTTTGCATACGCTGCAAAAAAACGCCGCTAAAGAAAGCGCCGCAAAAGTTAGTGGCGTTTGTTGTGAAAAAACGCCGCTACAGGTAGGGGCTTTTAGCGGCGTTTGTTTGAAAAGCGCCGCTAAAGGTAGGGGTCTTTAGCGGCGCTTTCCATACAAACGCCGCTAAAGGCCCCTACCTTTAGCGGCGCTTTTCAAACAAACGCTGCTAAAAGCCCATACCTTTAGCGGCGCTTTACAGACAAACGCCGCTAAAGGCCCCTACCTTTAGCGGCGCTTTTCAAACAAACGCCGCTAAAAGCCCATACCTTTAGCGGCGCTTTCCAAACAAACGCCGCTAAAGGTCGGGTCTTTTAGCGGCGCTTTTGCAAAACCGCCGCTAAAAATCACGAAAATAAAAAAAATTAAAATATTATACTTTTAGCGGCGCTTTGACCAAAAACGCCGCTAAAAGTCCTAAAAATTAAAAAAAATTAAAATATTATACTTTTAGCGGCGCTTTTACCAAAAGCGCCGCTAAAAGTCCTATAAAATAAAAAAATTAAAATATTATACTTTTAGCGACGCTTTTACCAAAAACGCCGCTAAAAGTCCTACAAAATATAAAAATAAAAAATTATAAAAACGCCACATCCAATTTAAAAATATATAATTTAATACATCATAACTATAATTGATACAATTTTATACCCTAATTGCTGCACCAGCTGCAGTTTCCAGTTGAAGAACCTTGATTCCATTGACCTCCTGCAGCCAATTTTATAGTTTAGAAATCAGAAATCCACCAGAGAATAGGCAATTTCATAAAATGCATGCTGACATAAGAGAATAGGCAAGATAAAGTGAATGCGAAGGAAAAAAAAGTCATGTAGATTAGCATCATAGCAAACAGATTAACTAATGATACATCTACAGGATGGCGCTTAAATTCAAAAATGCACGCTGCAAATATGTACTATTACTCACTATATTATTTTTAAATTCTAAATTTAATACTTTTAATTTAATCAATTTTAGTTCTTGTACTTTTTCAGCTCAAATCCAATTGGTAGCAATTAAATCAATTTGGATCAATTTTGCTTATAGTCTTGTAATTAGTCTATGGTCTTCAATTTGGTCGTTCTTAAACTCTATACTTTTTCACATTTAAGTAACTTACATGTAAACATATATATAATCTGAATAAACAAAGTATTCAGGATTAGAAATTAAAACAACAAAAAACCAGAGGACATTTCTTTTACACAAGCATCAACAGTTAATTTCGAAGTTCAAAATCAACTGCAAATACAAGTATTGAAGTTTACCGATTGTCTGTGGTGGCGGAGAGCGACAGTGATAGTGACGCAGCAGAGGAGACGGTAATGCAGCAAGTCCTCGGCTCGGAAGTCCTCTTCAATTCTACTCACTTTCAAAATTACCTGTGAAGCCAAATTTAGAGCTTTCAGATCAACAAATATATACAGCACGAAAATTTAATTTCACTTATTTACATCATTAAAATTTTTTAATTTAATTTTTTAAAGTCACATTTTGAAATTAATTTTTTTAATTAATAGCTATGTAATAAAAAAGTCATTATAATATGCATGAATTTAATATAATAAATTGTATAATATTGACAATTGAACTTGTATTTTTAAATTCAAAAAATAAAAGGACTAAATGTAAAAAAAAAAAAATTATAAAAACTTAGAGCATATTGATTATTTCTACATTTCAAGTTTCAGTTTACTTTACAGTTCTGCACATGAAAAACAATGATATACATTTTAAGTTGTTGATTCGAGCAATATATATATATATCAACTATAATTAGAATTTACCATTACTGAGTACAATCAAATTAATATTTAAAATATATTCAAAGTTAACTAAAATAGATCTAGAAAAATCTATACATGATGCACATAAAGAACAATTCCAAATTAATATTTTAAATATATTCAAAGTTAACTAAAATAGATCTAGAAAAATCTATACATGATGCACATAAAGAACAATTCCAAATTATGTATTGACGACACAATCCATGTCCCTCAGGCCGATATAGATCATGAAATGATGGTTACTACTATATTCATATGTGATTCTACTGCAATTTACAATTATTTGAAGACCCAATTTTCTTGTTTTCAATCCAAGTTAACACATGCAAATAGTCTATAAGTTTTGAACATAAAACAGTACATAGAAAACATTGATTCAAAATTTGAGTAGAAGTTAATAATAATATACCCTGAGGCACTTGAAAGGTGATGATTCTCCCACTTCGAGTCTGCTCCTTGTATTGCCTCGCGGTTCGCAAGTTCCTTGCTAAACCAAATTAAAAACAAAATAACCTCGAAGGTAGAGGAAATAAATTAATTTAGATCCTAATGCAGGAATGCTGATAAGATGATACCTCAGTGTGGTTGCTCAGTGGCGTTTGCATAAGATTAGGAGCTGATGACGCAACAGTTTCCTATTCATTGTTGAATTTGGTTAGGAAATTATATAATTATTTCCAGGAAATCTTGTTAGTGAGAAAGGTATTTTACATGCAGAAGAGACGAGTTTAGGAGTAAGCTAGACATGGAAGTCCCAGAGCTAGGATATGTAGCAGTTGGTTTTGTAGTTTGATTCAGAAACAGTAAGCTAGACATGGAAGTCCCAGAGCTAGGATATGTAGCAGTTGGTTTTGTAGTTTGATTCAGAAACCCTTGTTGTTGCACAGATACTGGCCTGTAAATTAAGTTTAAAATCTAAGTCAAATAACAAGAGTAGAATTTAAGCGTATTCAATGTGTTAATGATAAACTTAGTCGTCAATAAAGAAATATAAAAGGGTGATTGATAACAAGAAAAGGGAATCAAAATTCACCTAGACAGCTCAGAATTATGATGGTCTTGATTTGGTAAATTATGATGGTCTTGAGCTGGTAATAGAAGGGAACTGAAAGCCAAATAGATAGACTATGATTAAAAATTACTTGAAACAATATGCATTGGGCCCTAAATTTCACTTGAAAAGATAGAATCCTATGAACAGAATGAGTCTATAACCATTGTTAAAAAAAACTCAAAGTAGTAAACTGGAAAGGTGAATACCTTCTTCATTCGGGTTTTGACTTCGGATTTCTTAGCTTTGTGGTAAACCCTCCTTTTCTCTGCTTGTCGAGTCCTCTTAGCAGCTGAATCAGCCGCCTTCTTTGGTGCAACCTCACAAACAACAACAGAACGATGAATTGGTTTTGGAGTCACTGTACATTATAATCAACAAATAGTCATAAGGATATTTAGTCAAATTAATATGACCCCTTTCCTTTAGATATGCAACAGTTATCTGTATGAACATATCAACTATGGTTCTTCATTCAATTTAGCCAGTGCCCCCTAATGAAAATTAATTGTGAGTCAATTAAAGCAATATAACCTTCTTTTCTTTTATTTTAGCAAACTATATTATCCAAACTTTGAAGAGACTTATACAGAACATATTGCTTAGAGCACAGTAAACTTAGAAAAGAAAGTAAAGAATAATTGTCCGAAAAGGAGAAAAAGTCAAACTAGCTTGACAAGAAATTATGACATGATCTAATTATGTATTTGGAATACTAATACCTTAACATTACAGCAATAATCCTTTATCAAACAAGTGAATTTCAAGAACATTTACTACTCACAACATCATTGTCCCAATCAGCATTACAGTTCAAAAACAGATAGACAAATATATGAAATTAATTTGAAATCTTTTCTTGTCCTAAACCAAAAGTTTGTTAAATGACCATTCTTTATTAAGTAGCTTAGAGCTGGTTCTTAATTTTTTGAAAGTAATAATAAGAAATCATATGGGCTTTGACAGAATGTACAAGGTAATCAAATCCAACAGTGATGGATCTAATACCAAAAGGTTTTGTTCATCCTCATCAGACTATCAATAATAATGGCCGAATCTGTTGCCTCTGTTGCTGTCCAAAATGTGACAGACCAGACAATGACATACCTGTAAATTTATGATCATATCATTGTAAAACATATCCTCATCAATGTAAGAAGTTAGATTCAAAAGAGATTAGATGCAAGCAGTAACAACTAAAAATTCATTACATTAATGGGATTTTTTACAATTTCCATTATTCTAGTAAGCTAGATATACCATATGCTGTTCCAACACTCCCATGTCCGAGACTCACACTCAAGTCCAAGTAACATGGAAACAAAGAACTTAATGAAATCAAGTACAGAAAAGTAGAGAATACCAGCGAGTTATTGACTGCTCTTAAGCAATCATTTGTCTTCAACATTAATAGAATAACACGGGGCAGTCGACGGAGAAGCTCGGATATTTGAGGGAAATATTGAAATGCATACATCTGCCAGAGAAGATAGATATGGCCGAGCAAGAAGTGAGAACCAATCAATTAAAAACAATCCAACATTCAAACTTATAGCAAATCATAATCTCTAAACAAAAAGAGAGCTCCAGTGGAATCGTTATTCAGAAGGAAGCAAATAAATAAGAGGAAAAATATATCAATATCAGTGCATCAAAACTTATAATATCACCTGTAGTTCAGAACGGTCACTATCAGTGCCTTTTATGACCAAATGATCCACAGCTGGGTCAATGACCCGATTCCAGGGCCTCATCGTTAGAATCCCTGCAAATAGAACATACAGGTCCTCCCCAGCACCCAATTTCACACTAGCAAATAAGGAAGAAACAAAAAAGTAAATTGAAAGCAGAAGGAGATGAGGGAAACTAGCGAAAAAGGAAGGGAAGGTTCTTAGTTTTATCCACCAGCAACTCAATCTTTAGGGATTTCAGAAGAAGGGGGAAATGAAATTCAGGAGAGCAAAACGCGATTTTATTAGCTAAATCATTTAAAGACTCAAGCTTTTATTGAAATCAATATAAACCCAGAAACAAACATGGATCGATTAAATGAAGGAAACCCAATTTGTATTATATCAAATAATAGCCAAAAACAACAAAAGAAAAAAAATTGAAGCATATAAATCAATATATGCATAGAATGAAAAATACCCAATTTAGATAATACACAAAAAAAAGTAGTGATTAAAAGAAAGTGCTACCTTGAAGAAATTTGTGTTGATAAAGGGAGAAAATACTGAAAGTTCTATTCGGCGAGAATAACCATGAAACCGCGAAAATAAAGCAAAATAGGCTTCTTACTGGGAAATTTGGGATTCCGAAATTTTGAGTTTGGGGAGGGAAACTGATTGGGAAACGATAGGGGAAATTTGGGATTAAGGAATTTTGTGTTTGGGGAGGGAAACAGATTGGGAAAATTTGGGAAATTCTAAGTTTGAGTTTGGGGAAAAAATCGGGGTTATAGGATAGTGGATTTAGTTTGGGGAAAAAACGGCACCGTTTTATGTATAAAAATTTGTAATTATTTGTGGCGTTTTTGTAAAAAATGCCACTATAGCTCCGTTTTTTGTGGCGTTTTTGTAAAAAACACCACTATGTAATTTTAATATTTTTTCTATTTTTAACCTATATATATATTTTAATTTTTGTGTTGAGATTATCATTTTTTAAAATTTTTATTTTTATTATATTTTGAGTATTAAACTTTTTAACAAAAATATTAAATATTCAATTTTTAAGTTTTTAGGAATTTAATTTTTTAATTTTTTATTATTAAATTTTAAAAATTTAATTACCATTACCAACTCTTTACGAATTTATTTTTCTTTCTTTTTACATCAACATCATTTTTGAAGTATAGTCTGCATTAGTTGTTTAGATTTTTATATTGAATAATTATAAATTTTTATGTATGCAATATTATATAAATACATCAATATATTTTTATTCACGACGCCGTCTTCGAATCTATTGATGGGTTTTGTGGCGTTTTTGTATAAAACGCCGGTAATTTTTAATATCATTTTTATACTATTATTAATTAATCCAATTACTTATTTTAAATATTTATAAATTTAAAATATATCAGTCATATACCCATAAATCTTTAAAATTATTTTAAATAATAGTATTAGTGTTAATAATGATAAAATAATTTTTATATAAAAAAATCATAAAAGAGATCTCTTTTACGGTTATATAATAAATTGTTTAATATATAAATTAAAACACTTAACCCCAAATCCTAGTATATATATAACCCCAAATCCAAACTTCAAGCCCTAATCTCTAACACATAATCCCAAACCCCCAAACTATATAATAATTTAATATTATAATTCATATTATCTATTTTACAATTATATAATAAATTATTTCATATATAAATTAAGGATAAAAATCTGAATCTAATTTAAAGAAATGAACATTGGGGTAATTGATACATATACCTCTTAAACCCTAAAACCCTAGACCCTAAATCATAGCTCCTACACTATCAATCCTTAACTATTGACTATAAACCCTAAACTATAAGCCTTAAACCCTTAAACCCTATAATAATCTAAACACATAACCCCAAACTCTAAACCTTAAAATATTATAAACCCCAAAGCCCTAAACCATAAACCTTTCTTAAACCCTAGACCCTAAACATCATAAACCATAAAACCCTAAATCATAAACTCTTACAAAAATATAAACCCTGTAACCATAAATACTAAACTTTAAATCAAAAACTGTAAACCACTAAAACACTAAACTATAAACATTAACCCCTAAACCATACGACCCACACCTTATACCCTAAATGCTAAATCTTAACACTAAGGCAAAAAATTTAAACACTAAACGTAAATTAAAATTGATTTATTATACAATGATCAAAACAACGCTTTTTTTTTGTTTTGAAATAGATTGAATAAATGCCAACCTTAGTTTTTGCTTTGAAATAAAAAATAGTTTCTGATATCACCTTTAGCGGCGTTTTTATAACAAACGCCACTATAAGTCAGCCTTTATCGGCGTTTCTAGAAAAACGCCACTAATTTTATCCCATTTTTACATTGTAATTAAAACGGCGTCGTTTTTGTTTCGAAATAAAAAAATATTTTGTGGCGTTTTAAAAGACAAACGCCGCTAAAAATCACATTTAGCGGCGCTTTACCTACAAACGCCGCTATAAGCCAGCCTTCAGCGGCGTTTTTTAGCAAAACGCCGCTAATTTTTCCCTTTTTTAAATTGCAATTAAAACGTCGTCGTTTTTGGGCTTTTTTAATTGCTCATACCTTTAGCGGCGTTTTTACAGAAGCGCCGCTAATGCTCCGACTTTTAGCGGCGTTTTTACATAAGCGCCGCTAATGCTCTGACTTTTAGCGGCGTTTTTCCAAAAGCGCCGCTAATGCTCCTACTTTTAGCGGCGTTTTTACAAAAGCGCCGCTAATGCTCCGACTTTTAGCGGCGTTTTTACATAAGCGCCGCTAATGCTCTGACTTTTAGCGGCGTTTTTCCAAAAGCGCCGCTAATGCTCCGACTTTTAGCGGCGTTTTGAAAATAAACGCCGCTATTTCTCCTTTTTAGCGGCGTTTTGAAAAAAAACGCCGCTATTTCTCATTTTTTTGTGGCGTTTTCTTCCAAACGCCGCTAATGTATATTATTTGCGGCGTTTTTCTTTAAAACGCCACTAAAAACGCCGCTAAAAGTCTGTTTTGGTGTAGTGAAAGTTTCAAGAATTATTTATTTAAAGGTTTAAGACTTACTATTTAAAGGTTTATAGATCATGGGTTTATGGATCATGTTTATTGATTATGGTTTAAGCGTTGGGGTTTAAGGGTAATAGGTTAGGGGTTATGGGGTAATGGTTTGGGGTCAATGTTTAGGGGTTACTGTTTTATGGTTTAAGGTTTTAGGGGTTATAATTTAATATTTAAGTTCTACGAGTTACTGCTTCAATGGTTTAGGGTTTAGGGATTCTATGCATGGTAAATGTGTTATGTTCAGGGTTTATGGTTTATAATTTGAGGTTTAGGTCTTGGTGTGTTTAGGGTATAATTTTTAAGGTATAGGGTTTATGATTTAGGGATTAATCTTGGATTTTTTAAAATATAAAAAAAGATAAATATAAATTATTATTTTAAAAGAATATATATCAAAATGGGTTAAATCGCAAAAGCATACATAAACTTTAATTTTATCCAGATCTTGTAAAATATAAACACAATTATTGATATTATTAACATCATTTTTTATTACTGCATACATAAAAATTTACATTTACTCAATATAAAAATATATTGATGTATTTATATTTTAAAATAATGTGTATGATTAAATCAAAATTAAAAATTCAATGTATATATTTAGGGTTTAATTAAGGATTAAGGTTAATGGTTTTAGGGAATTTAAGAAATAATTAAACTATTAAAATGAATTAGTATGAAAGATATTAGTGGCGTTTTTGACAAAAAACGCCGCAAAAACGTACCACTTTAGCCAAAACGGTGTCGTCTCAGAGGTGTTTGTTGTGGCATTAGCGGCGTTTTTATTGAAAACGCCAGTAAAGATCGGGATTTAGCGGCGTTTTTACTGAAAACGCCACTAAAGATCGGGAATTAGCGGCGTTTTTCAAAAGCGCCGCAAAATGTAAAGTTAAACGATGTCGTTTTTGTTTCATTCATTCTCGAAACCCCTTATTGGACGTCGTCATTTTGTCAAAATGCAAAAAAAGTTTTAGTGGCTCTAGTGGATAAACGCCGCTAAAACTCAGGCATTATTGGCGCTAGGGTACAAACGCCGCAACATTATTTTTATTTTAAGTAAAACGGCACGTTTTTGTGTGCTCGATTTTTGTATACCCATTCAAACCCCGAAATCCCTAACTATCTAACCTTATTGTTTTCCCTAAAAAATTTCCCAAAATCCCTAACTCCCAGACTCTGCTCCGGTCACGCCATTAAAGACCTCTCCTCTGCCGTTAAGGGACTCGTTGAGAATACCCTCGACGCTTGCGCCACCAGTATTGAAATCGCTGTCAAATATTACGGGGAAGAATAGTTTCAGGTCATCAATAATGGCTGTGGTATTTCACCTGCTAATTTCAAGGTAAAATTCCACCATTAGCCGCACAATGTTTTGACATTTTGTTTTTGTTTATTTTTTTAAATGTAAACCTGATAATGGCTTGCGGATTTTCCAGACCTTGAATCTTTGACTTCGTTTGGATTTAGAGGGGAGGCATTGAGTTCGGTTTGCGCTTTGGGGAGTCTGACTATTGAAACGAGAACGACAAATGAACTTGTTGCAACGCATTTAACTATTTATCATTTAAGCCTTAAAATGTGAGTGTTGTTCATGGTCTTTATTTTTTCTTCCAATTGGAGACTGTAAAATAGGGTTGACATAACGTGTTTATTAGGCTTTGTCCTTAATTTAGAAGCAACATGCATTTGAGAACCTTTCCGTAGTAAGATTTGTGATTCATTATCAGGAAGGCACTGAAAAAATGCCTATAAAGTATGACTGGAGTCTATCCATGCTCAATGTGTTATGCTCAATGAGTTTTTGATTGGATATTGTTTGCTTAACCCTGTAGCATCCGGTACATGAGGATAATAAAATTTGGTGTTTATTTGCTGGAAATTGAGACTGGAAAGGTTTGATATTTTTCTTATTTTGTTAAGACACAAATCTATTTTGTAAAATAGGATGGCAGTATACTGTCCTTTGTGCTATAAGCCATATATAATTCTAAATATTGTGTGATTGTGATTCAGATATACATTCCTTTGATAAAAGTTTGTAAATGGTTGAATTGAATCTGAAGTGTTCTTTATTTCTCAGCTTGGCTACACTAAAAAGCAAGAGGAAAAGCATTTTCGAGGTGTCATCGTGTTAGACGTAAGAATACGTTTCTTTACCTTTTAAAATTTAGGCCATTGTTGTTGTTTTGTATCTGTTAAATGTTTTGAACATTTCAAGTAATGAGATCCTTGCAAGTTACATTGAAGGCAAAGATAGTAGACTTCCATATAGTACATAAACATTCAACAGGATAAGGCATGGTAATGAGTTAAGTTGGCTAATAAATCCCTCAAAAAAACTTTGAAGGTGTAAATTATATTATAAAGCCTTTTCCAGATTTTCACATCTGGAAGTCATTTGTCAATTTGAAATTAGATGTCAGTTGTGGTAGAAGCTGTCTTGTTATGGTTAGGTTGTGGTAGAACTTAAAATTTATAATTGATAAATATTTTTGTAAAAAAAAAATTTAAAGTTAAATTTCATAAATAAAATTATATATGTATCTTTTTAAATCAAACACGTAACATATTGATTTACAAAATTGAAGTTGTTTTTCATAAAATAATCAAATACTTATTTCTCTCTCACATGTGGTTGTCTCTTTATAGATATGTTATTTCTTGAGATCCATTTAAGATTCAAATCTGACCACATATAATATTTTATTTGTGAGAAATGATTTTTTCAGTTTCACATATCTTTCCTTTTTATATTTTGAATTATTCCAAGCAATATTTTTCTAATATTTTAAAATTAAATGTGTATAATTTATATCAATAAAGAATAAAATATTGCAATTAATTGAATAAATATAAACCGAATGGAAAACTATCCTACATAATGTATTGGAAAATCAACATATGACACTTTAAATATTCTTTAAAGGATATTATCTTTGTAAATATGATTGTGTATAAAGTTTGATTAAATATGATTAATAAACTGTAAAACTGTAAAACACTTTATAAATTTTAGATAATTAATTTCCCTCTTATAGTAATCTGATTAAATATGATTAATAAAACAATTTATAAATATTCTTTTAATTGTTCTAAAAATACAATTTTAACAGTATTAAAATACTTTGTAAAACACTATTTTAATTCCATATTTATTATATGAATGAGTGTAATTAATACCTCTAAGTGACAATTCAAATAATTATCCAACCCATGAACACTTCTAACCACACCCTTACTTTGCATGTAAAATGTTAAATTTCTTAAATAATTATAATACATAATACATAGGTTAAAGATCAAATTTCATAGCTTCCATCAAATTATTTAACTTACATAATACATAACTTACATAATTTTAAGATCAAACTTCATAACTTACATAAAATACATAACTTACATAATACCTGTATAGGTAAACAACTTACCCATGTAATTTACTGTCAACTTTAGACTTCAACAACTACGAAATGGATAGAACTTGGATGAATTTGTCAAGGGTAAGCAACGGCTATCGATATGGAGTAGAAACTTTTCTAAATTTTGCATTTCAAAATGCAAGCCAAGAGAATATGATTCTTTGCCCGTGTAAGAAGTGTTACAATATCAATTGGCATTATCACGAAGTTGTCTACGAACATCTAGTTGCTGATGGCTTTGTTCGGGGGTACAAAAAATGGATTTTCCATGGAGAGTGTACATCTAGTAGAGCCTCTTCATAGATGAATTTGGGTTATCCTCATAGTGCTTACAATCAGAATGTCAGAGAAGATGACATGGATGGCATGTTGCGGGATGCATTTAATATGCGCGGTGATGGTTTGCAGTCATTTCCACCTGACTTGGGTGCAACCGATGATTATAATTTTGGTGGAAATACTTTCATCGAAAGGGGAAGAAGTGTATCCAGTGATCAGCCAAATGAAGAAGCGGCAAAGTTCTACACGTTACTTGGTGAAATGAACGAAGAACTGTATGAGGGATCTAAATTTTCAAAACTGTCTTTCTGTATTCATCTTTTTCACTTAAAATGTTTGGGAGGGTGGACCGGAAACTCTTTGACAATGTTGTTAGAGTTTTTGAGAGAAATGTTCCCGTTTGCAAAAATCCCTCAATCTTCTAAAGACATGAAGAAACTGATCAAAGATTTGGGCCTTGGCTACAACAAAATTCATAGTTGCCCAAATGACTGCATGTTGTATTGGGGCGACCGGAAAAACCAACAGTGCTGTCATGCCTGCGGTCAATCCCGTTGGATGAATAGAAATACAGAGGATGGTAGTGAGGATGAAAATGATGCTCAATCAAGGAAGCAGCCAGTTAAGATTTTACGGTATTTTTCGCTAATACCAAGGCTTCAAAGACTTTTCATGTCGTCGAAGACAGCCGAGTCAATGACATGGCACCATGATGGACGAACCGATGATGAGTTGTTAAGGCATCCTGCAGATTCTTTAGCTTGGAAATCATTTGACTCCAAATTTCCAAGCTTTTCAATCGATCCTCAAAGTGTGAGGCTTGGGCTAGCATCTGATGGATTTAACCCGTACAAAATCATGAGCACTGCGTACAGTACTTGGCATGTGGTGCTTGTTCCTTACAATTTGCCTCCATGGGTTTGCATGAAACAATCATCCTTCATCTTATCTATGATTATCCTTGGAGAGAAAGGGCCCGAAAATGATGTTGACATATATTTGTAGCCACTTATTGAAGAGTTAAAACAATTGTGGGCTGGTGTTGAGACATACGATGTACTGAGAAAAGATAACTTCAATTTACGTGCAGCATTGATGTGGACTATTAATGACTTCCTGGCCTATGCCAATCTATCTGGTTGGAGTACCAAGGGACGTTATGCTTGTCCTTGCTGTGCTGCGGAAACATGTTCGTAATGGTTATATAATGGGAAGAAGTTCTTTTACATGGGGCATCATCGGTGGTTACCGAAAAAATCATAGATTTAGATTTCAGACTACTCAGTTTGATGGTACTGAAGAGTTTAGAGAAGCTCCTTCGCAGACCGGTGGATCTGAAATATTGTTCATGTTGAAAGATATGAATTTCATTTATGGGAAGATAAATCAACCGCCCAACACGCAAAGAAATAAAAGATCAAGGGATGAATCTGATGATGAATCTGATGAAAAGGATGATCCTAATGAGGCGGACTTGTGGAAAAAAAGAAGTATTTTTTTTTAGTTGCCTTATTGGGAGCATCAGATTTTACGACATAATCTTGATGTCATGCACATTGAGAAAAATATCTGCGAGAATATCATTGGGACTATTTTGAATGTCGATGGAAAATCGAAAGACAATCTTCAGAGTCGACTTGATTTAGTCTACATAGGAATTTGGTGTGAGTTTCATCCCGAAGCACTTCCGAATATGAAATATCGGTTGCCGCCTGTTATTTTCTCAATGTTGAAGACAGAGAAAGAAGTGTTTTGTATGGTGTTGAAGGATATAAAGGTCCCGGATGCGTATGCATCAAATATATCCCGATGTGTGAGTCTTAAAGATCGAAAACTATATGTCTTAAAATCGCATGACTATCACATCTTGATGCAAGACTTACTACCAGTTGCTATGCGGTGTTGTATGTCGAAAAAGGTGACGTCTTGTGTAATTGAACTATCCAATATAATGAAAGGCATTTGTGGCAAAGTTTTGGATGTTCAAGAACTTGAGACACTACAAGATCGAGCCGCATTGACTTTATGCAATCTGGAGAAGATCTTCCCGCCTTCCTTCTTCACTATTATGGTGCACTTGTTAATTCATCTCCCTCGTGAAGCAATACTTGGTGGACCCGTTTTCTATCAATGGATGTATCCCATAGAAAGGTCTTACTTTATTTGCAAATTATTCCTTCATTCACCTCAATGCCTTTAGTTGAAACTTTTGATAATTTTGTATATCGTGTTTAGGTTCCAGTCCAAATTGAAGTCTTACTGCCGCAATAAGCGTTATCCGGAAGGATCAATTACCGAAGGCTACATGGCAGAGGAATGTATGACTTTCTGTTCGAGGTATTTGGAAGATGTTGAAACAAGAATGAACAGACCAAGTAGAAATGCTGGGCTCACAGATCATAACTTGGCCGAAACTTATTTATTTCAAAGTTTCAGAGAACCGATTGGCAAAGTCGAAATTGCAGAATTAGACGATAGATCGTGGGTCCAAGCACGTCGATACGTTCTTTTTCATCACGATTCAATGGAACCATTACGCAAGTAAGTTTTAGAATTTGATAAATACTCATCAATTATAATCTGTTTGTCTTCTAACAAAGTAACCCTTTTTTAAACATAGTGAGTACAAACAAATATTGAGAGCTCGTTCACGGTCCTGAAGATTACATTAACGAGAAATTAATAAATTGTTCACAGAATCATTTCATGAATGGTTAAGCCAAACAGTATGCAATTGAAGTTTTCATTGACAAGTAATAATGTTTTCTCATAACATTTATAATTACTCAATTTACTTTCGATTCAATAGGTTTGGAGTCGGAATGAAGTAAATGACGAAGTTAAATGGCTTTCACAAGATCCAAACAGTATAGTGAAAATATATAGTGCCTTCCTCATCAACGGATACATATTTCATACAAGGTATCGCGAGAGATTAAGGAGAACCCAAAATTGTGGAATTGTTGTTAATTCTTCAATTACAAGTTATGCTAGTGCTAGGGACAGTAATCCTGTCGAGGGGAATCTGGAGTATTACGGACTTATTACTGACATAATTGAGTTGGATTATTACGTCAAATGGAAAGTTGTCTTATTTCGAGGTGATTGGGCTGATGTGAATACAGCTCGCGGAATTATAAACGATAATATGGTTTTACAATGGTGAATTTCTCTCGATTGATTCACACCGGAGAACAACTAATAGACGAGCCGTATGTGTTTTCTTCTCAAGTGAAACAAGTTTTTTACTCAAAAGATCCAACTGATGAGGGTTGGTACGTTGTACTTTGAAACACCCCTAGAGACTTGTTCGGCATGGGCAATGAAAGTAGAGATGACATCGTCGAAAGATCAGAAACTCTGCCTTTTCCAGAACAAAACTTAAATGAAAATATCCCTAGTACTAGTACACAATTTCAATGGGTTCGTCAGGACGTGGACGAAGATATTTATGATTATGATGTAGTAAGATTTTACGATTTTTTTAATTTATATGTAATATTATAATTTTAATCTTGGTCATTTTATATAATTTAACTATTTTATATGTACCATTATTGTTGTCATTTGTTACTAAAATTTCAACTATTATATGTGTATTGCAGGAAAAATGAGTAGAAGAAGATTGCGAGATTTAAATATTGTACAGGATACTGTAAATTCGAAAAAGGGCAATAGCGAACAGCAAACAGTTGTTGGATCCTCGAGTGTGCTTGACATAGATGATGAGCCTGTAGAATTACAAAGTAATGTTAAGTTTATTTTACATGCATGTTGACTTTTATAATTGATTCATTTTTCAATTTCAATATAACAATAGCTGAGACTGGTGGGACACGCAGAGGTCGCGGATGTATGCTGCCTAGAGATTTATACGAATTAAATCTCGTCGAGCGTGTGAAAGTAAGGAGAAACAGTCATGCCCAGCCTGTTGGCCCTGAAGCTAGACTTCTAGCAGGCTATCTGGGCATTATTGCATGGAATGCAAATATGTTGCCCATCAATTACGAGTCATGGCATCACATGCCTGATGCAAACAAAAATCAAGCTCTCGATAATATTAAGGTAACAAAACGTGAATGTAATTAATAATACTTTGGTTGAAGTTTCATTTATATTTACTTTCTAAACTTATGTTTTTTTAGGAGAGATTTGCTTTGGAGGTCTCCGATGACTATATAATAAGACACTGGGAAAAAAATGGAGAGACCATAAAAGCACACTGAAAAAAGAATATTTTAAGAAAGAAATAAGCCTTGAGGATAATTGCGAAATGTCCCGCCGGGAATGTTGACGTATCAATGGGAAGATGCGGTTAGATTTTAGAACTCAAAGAAAGGAGAGGTATAACCTAGTTGTAAACTCTTATAAATTTTCGGTTTATAGTATTTACTATATACGTAATAATAATTTCATTATGTAGGACCGTGAGCGTGTTGGAACGAGCAGCAGGCAGAAACAAAAATTCACGCACACGGCAGGGTCCAGAAGTTTTGCTTTTGTAGCTGATGCCGAGGTATTATAATTTATTAATTCTGTCAAATATTAATGACTTTATACTATTAAATTATATTTTACTACTACACTATAGGAAGTCTCCATCGGTCAAAAAGTTAGACGCGTTCAGCTTTTGACATTACGCATAGGAAGAAGGATGGGTCTCCGATGACATCCGAAGCCGGAGAGATTATGGTTATGTTACATTCATTCTTATAATAGTTTAATTATTCGTTAGTAATTTTAAATTAATAATGTTAAGTTATGTTGCATTCATTTTTATTGTATATTTCGTTTCTAACTTTTTGATTGATTTATTAGGAGAAACTAAAGGAGAAGAAGGCACAGTATGAAGCGTCTGCTTCGAGTGATAGTTCTGTTAATCTTGAGGATCTTGATAATAGAATTATTACCGATGTTTTGGGTCCTGAAAGGTATGGTCAGAATTTTTATGCTACATTTGCTGTTTTTTGGCTTAAATTATATGCTACATTTGCTGTTTTTTATTACTAATGTTTTGGGTCCTGAAAGGTATGGTCGGGTCTGATTTCATGGATCTGGTGTTACCCCGACCCAATATTTTGGATCCGACTCCCACCAGTACTGTAACACCCCAAACCCGGCCCAAACATTATGACTGAATTTGGTATGCTACAGAGAAAACATTTTTTTTGAAAATCCCTTTAAGCCGATTTAAATTTTTGATAAAAGATATTGTCTTGTTTTAAAAATTTTGATGTGTATGAAGAAAATATTACTTAGTGTTTTTAAAAATATATTAGGTCAGGTTGTTACAGGTTCAAATGTACCCGATGGCACAATAAAACATTTTGCGTATTAATTTGAGAAAACATGTGTACCCATTTTAATATCATGAAGTAGTTTAAGCAAATTATCAAAACATGTAAAATAATCCAAGTGCAATATTAGGAGGCCTTATTACAACTTAAATAAAATAAACCCATAATAAAATAAAAATAGTTCAAAATCCACCTAGTCCACATTTTCATTGCATGGCCACCTCGAGTCCATCCGGCTCCTTATCCGCAGCTACGAGTCACCTGAAAATGTTAAAGGAAAAAGGTGAGTCATCAAGACCTAATGTGTAACCCTTTTTCCCGGTTTAATGTAACATCATACACAAATCATAATTATTTTACTATGCACAAGTTTAATATGCACCCAACCTAGCCATCCAAACACCTTTCTACCCCGTGTGGTACCAAACCACTGGTGGTGCCAAACCACTGGTGACGTATAGTCACGAAATCCGTCATATTGTGGTGCCAAACCACTGGTGACCCGAAGTCACAAATCAAATGATGGGGCCAACCCATCGTGTGATACCAAATCACTGGCGTCAATCCCATATCTCAAAGTGGGGCCAACCCACGGTGGTACTAAGCCACAGGGACGAGACGCTATGAGGTGCCAAACCTCTGGAGGTGCCAAACCTCTGGTGACCGTAGTCACAATGTGGTAGCAAACCACTGGTGTCCGTCGACACGAATATCATTGCCCCCTCCTCTCATCAACCCACATCAATCAATTATATAACAGAGTTCATGCCAACATATATTTAAATCACACATATCAAGTATGCCATGCTTCCCAAAAGCATCAATAGTAAACTCATACTGTCAGGAACTTACCTGAATCATCGCTTATACCGTTATGGTATTAAATCCAAAGCTACATGAATCAGATTTAGCATACATAAACATTTAGCACAATTTATTAATCATAAAGTGTGTATACACACACCTGAAATTAACGAAAGCCTTAAATCTCGGAATAACCAATCGACCACCCACAATATCCTTGCCCTATATTCGGCCAAACACAAGGTTAGTGCCATGGCCTATTCGGCCAAACCAAATTAATTGCAAAGGGTTCCTTGTGAACTCGAAACCTTACCCAAATGCCTTTGAATACTAGCCACCACACTCCAAGCGCTCTTCCCTAAATCGGCAATCACATGATAATAGCCTTCGGCTTAAACGAATACTAAAGAGATTAAACTACTAACACATTCTTACCACCACTTACCAACCAATCAATCAAAGGTGACGGCTTCACTAGATTGCTTCCAACACCTCGAAGGCCCTACAACAAACCGATTCCAAATCATCGATTCACACTTGCAATCCAATACCTAAATCGGCTCTTACCCTTGTTGAAAGTCGACAGAGACAAAAAGAATATGGGAGAAGAGTTTCGGCACACCTATCTTTCTCTATGACCGATAGGGAAACACAAAAAGA
The DNA here is from genome assembly GCA_005393395.2 of Gossypium australe. NCBI lineage: Eukaryota > Viridiplantae > Streptophyta > Magnoliopsida > Malvales > Malvaceae > Gossypium > Gossypium australe. Next base: position 40,437,134 of record CM016616.1, read on the forward strand.
AATCACCCTTGCTATGATATTCGGCCAAGGCTACACAAAATAGGAGAAGGAAATTTCGGTACACCAAGGGGGTAGATTCGGCTAATGGAGAAAGAAAATAATGAGACAAGAGGGATAGGGATTTCGGCTATGATTGATAAAAATAACACTCAAGATTCGGCTTTGAGTGAAAAGAGGAAGAAGAAATGGAAAAGGAGTTTCGACCAAAGGATTTGAAAAGAAAATAAAAGTCTAAGGGAGAGTATTTTCAGTTTTGAAGAAAGGTTGAAGAAGAAAAGGAAAAGAGATGCTAGCCGAAAATTATGAAGAAAAGACTAAGAAAATTCGGCACTATCCCCCCCTATGCTTGCCGTCCACTCCTATGATCAAGGAGTTCAAAATTTGGCAACTTCCCAAATTCACTCTAAGCCATCCATTTGAAATAATTCCAAATAAATGGAATAAATCATACTCCTAAATTTCCTCTTGCCAACTTAATCAAAATCCAATTAAATCCTTAATAATATCCTTAATAATATCCTTATCATCCTCACATTAAAAATTGCTCATCTCTTTCTCTCTCTTGCCGTCCAAAATGAAAATAAAACGGAAAACCCGCGACTCAAACATAGGCTCCCCTTGCTCCCTTGATGGCGTCAACTCTAGCTCCTAAGTGGCCTCCCTTTTGCCACTTTTCCAAGTCATTTTTAATGTCAAATGTTCCCTCTTTTAACCTTGTAACTCCTACTTACTAAGGCTCCCTATCTTTAAAGCTTCACAAATAAATTTTCTACTAATCCGAGCCTACTCAAGACCCCTAATTAAGTCTTATTACACTATGAATAATATTACAGCAATCCAAACATAAGCAAAATAATTCAAACACAAATAGCCCCTATTTTAGGATGTTACAGTTCTACCCCCTAAAAAAATTTCGGCCTCGAAATTACCTGATCAGAAGAGGTGGGGGTATTGCTGCCGCATCGCATCCTCGGGTTCCCACGTCGCTTCCTCCGTACCATGGTTTCGCCATAGCACTTTCACCAAGGGTACTAACTTCCTACGTAAAACCTTGACATCACGATCTAAGATCTGAACTGGCTCCTCCTCGAAAGATAAGTCTGAATTAACCTCAATCCCTGCCACAGGCACAACCTGCGATGGATCTGACCGATATCGCCTAAGCATTGACACATGGAAGACGTCGTGAATCTGACTCAACTCTGCCGGCAACTCGAGTTGATAAGCTACCGGTCCCACTCGCTTCAACACTATATATGGCCCAATGAACCTAGGGCTTAGCTTCCCTTTTCTCCCAAATCGCAACACCTTCTTCCAAGGCGACACCTTCAGAAAGACTTTATCTCCTACCTCGTATTCCATTTCCTTGCGCTTGAGATCGGCATAAGACTTTTGCCTATCTGATGCCTCCTTGAGACGAGTCCGGATTAACTTAACTTTATCTTCAGTTTCCGCTACCAATTCTGGACCCAAGACATGTCGTTCCTTTAGTTCCGTCCAACACGTAGGAGTATGGCACTTCCGTCCATACAGTGCCTCAAATGGTGCCATCTGAATGCTCGCTTGATAACTATTGTTATAAGCGAACTCTGCCAACGGTAGATACTCTTCCCAACTACCACTGAAATCCAGAACGCATCCTCTGAGCATATCCTCTAAAATCTGTATCACTCTTTCCGATTGTCTGTCAGTTTGCGGGTGAAAAGCTGTGCTGAAATCCAATCTCTTTCCCAAAGCCTGATGCAAAGCTCTCTAAAACCTTGATGTAAACCTCGGATCCCTATCTGAGATAATCGATACTGGCACACCATGCAATCTTACTATCTCGGCTACATATAGCTTTGCTAGCTTCTGAAGTGAATAATCTACCCTTACTGGTATGAAATGCGCTGACTTAGTTAGTCGATCCACAATTACCCAAACCGAGTTCTTCTTACTAGGCGTGAGGGGTAATCCACTGACAAAATCCATCGTGATCCTCTCCCATTTCCACTGAGGGATCTTCATCGGTTAAAGTAACCCTGATGGCAATTGATGTTCAGCTTTAACTTGCTGACACGTCAGACACTTTCCCACGAATTCAGTTACCTCACGCTTCAACCCAGGCCACCAGAACTGTTTCCGCAAATCTCCATACATCTTGTTACCTCGGATGCATAGCGTATGGGCTGCTATGTGCATCTTGGAGAATTCTTTGCCTCAACTCCACATCTTTCGGCATACAAGCTCACCCTTGAAAACATAGCACTCCCTCACCAGACAAACTGTACCCTTCCAAACCACCAACTTGTACTTGCAACCTCCTCTCATTCAAACTGTCATCCACCAACTGCTTTTCCTTAATCTCCTCGATCCAAGTCGGTTTAACCTGCAGTTCTGCCAAAAGACTTCCATCGTCGTATAGACTGAGGTGAGCAAACATCGCTCTTAAGTCTGCCACAACCTTTCTGCTCAAAGCGTCAGCTACCACGTTCGCCTTACCCGGATGGTACTCAATTGAACAGTCGTAGTCCTTTAACAGTTCAATCCAACGACGCTGCCTCAAATTCAAATCCTTCTGAGTCAATAGATACCTCAAACTTTTGTGATCCGTGTAGACTATCGACTTCTCCCCACACAAGTAATGCCTCCATATTTTCAAAGCGAAGACCACTGCCGCTAACTCCAAATCATGAGTAGGATAGTTAACCTCATGCGGTCTTAGCTGAAGGGACGCATAGGCCACTACCTTCCCTTCTTGCATCAACACACATCCCAACCCAGTATGGGATGCATCACAATAAACCGTAAATAACTTCCCTGCCTCAGGCTGTACCAGAACCGGAGCTTCTGTCAGAATCTTCCTTAGCTTGTCAAAATTTTCTTGTTGCTTCTCTGACCACACAAACGGAACTCCCTTTCTTAACAACTTAGTCAACGGCGCTGCGATTAAAGAGAATCCTTCCACAAATCTTCGATAGTATCCTGCCAGACCCAAAAAGCTTCGAATTTCTGCCACTGACCTAGGCGGTTTCCAGTCCAACACCGCTTCCACCTTGCGAGGATCTACTCTAATCCCTTCCGCTGACACTACGTGACCTAAGAAAGCCACCTCTCTAAGCCAAAATTCGCACTTACTGAATTTGGCATATAACCGCTTCTTTCTTAATACTTGTTGAACTATACGCAAATGCATGTCATGCTCCTTCTCCGTCTTTGAGTAAACCAATATGTCGTCTATAAACACCACGACAAATTGATCCAAGTACTGCTGAAACACTCTATTCATTAAGTCCATGAATGCTGCCGGTGCGTTGGTCAACCCAAATGGCATCACCAAAAACTCGTAATGCCCATACCTTGTACGGAATGCTGTCTTGTGCACATCAACCTCCTTCACCTTGAGTTGATGATATCCCGACCTAAGATCTATCTTCGAGAACACCGATGCACCCTTCAGTTGGTCAAACAAGTCATCAATCCGAGGTAACGGATACCTGTTTTTGATTGTTAACTTATTTAACTGGCGGTAGTCGATACACATCCGCATTGAGCCGTCCTTCTTCTTGACAAACAACACAAGTGCTCCCCACGGAGATATACTTGGTCGAATAAACCCTCGATCCAACAGCTCCTGAATTTGAGCCTTCATCTCCACTAATTCCTTTGGTGCCATTCGGTACGGTGCTATAGACACAGGTGCCGTTCCGGGTAACAAGTCTATACCGAATTCAACTTCCCGATCTGGAAGCAGACCCGGAAGTTCTTCTGGGAACACATCCGTGAATTCCCCCACAGTTCGAACCTTCTCAACTGCTGACTCCTTAGCCTCCAAGGCACAAATTCGAACAAAAAACGCCTCACCACCTTTCTTGACCATCTTCTCAGCCTTCAAAATAGACACTAAATTGGATAGGTAATCTCTTCTATTACCTATCATGACCACTTCACAACCTTCAGCCGTCTTAAGAACCATGCGCTTAGCCGCACAATCCAACCTTGCCTGATACTTAACCAAACAGTCCATTCCAAGAATCAAATCGAACTCCCCAAACGGCAGTTCCATCAGATCAGCCATAAATATGACCCCTTGGAGTTCTAGGGGTACATCCCTATACAGCTTGTTAACAACTATAGAGTGACCTAATGGGCTAATTACAGTTATCTTCCTAGAGGCAGTCTCAAAGTCTAAGTTCATAGTCTCTACCACACTACTAGCAACGTATGAATGCGTTGAACCCACATCAATTAATGCAACATATGGAAGACCAAAAATTAGGAACGTACCGGTTATGACGTCCGGTGCGTCACCCTCCTTGCGACGCCTTGCCGCGTAGACTAAACCAGGCTGCCTTGCTTCTGTGTTGCCTGCACCTCTGCCCGAAATTCCGCGGCCTCTATTAGAGCCATTGCCTCCTCTACCATTACCACGACCCCTCAGCGGTGGTCCCACATTTCTACCCTGAGTACGGTTCTGCCCCTCTGGCTGATTCTTGGCTAACTTCCGAGGACAGTCCCTTACACGGTGATCCAAAGATCCACATTCAAAACAACCCCTCTCACCGGTCCAACATCCTCCCCAATGTGATTTTCCACAGCGATCATACTGAGCCGGTCTCTGATTAGCAGCCGTGGACCTCCCTGCCTGATTTGGCCCACTCTGCCTAGGCCTTTTCTGAACATTACCACTTGACCCAGATGACCCAAAGCCTCTTTTCTACTTGTTCCTATCATAACTCTGTCTCACGGACTCCTTGACCCCTTCGGCTACCTTAGCCTTTTCCACCAAGACAGCAAACTCACGCTCCTGCTGTGGAGCAATCAGCAATCTTAACTCATCCCTAAGTCCGTCTTCAAAGCGGACACAACGATCATGCTCCGTTGACACAATACCCTGAGCATAGCGGCTCAGCCTCAAGAATTCCGCTTCATATTCCGACACAGACTTATTTCCTTGTACCAACCCCAGAAAAGCTTTCCTCTGTGCATCAATGTAGCTAGTGCCCACATACTTCTTCTGGTAAGCAGTTTTGAAATACTCCCAAGTAAGATCGTCTACCGTAGCACCATCCCGAACCGTGAGCCATCATCGATATGACTCATCCTTGAGAAGCGACACCGCTCCTTTCAGTTTCTCCTCATTCGTCAAGTCTATATCATCCATGATTCTTTCGGTCGATTCCAGCCAATACTCAGCCGTATTGGGCACTACACCGGACACACCTCGGAAAAATTCAGCTCCGTTAGCTCGAAGTCGTTCAGGTACCGACTTCCGAGCTCCTCCACCTCCACCCATTCCAGCTACCCTTTCCAGAACCCGTAGCATCGCTTGTGACACTGCGTCATCTCCCGTCTGATCCTGCTCCCCAGCTCCAAAGGTTGGGGGTGGTGGTGGCGGTAGTACCTCATTCTCAGATCCCTGACCTGACCTGACAGGTTCTGACACGGTCATCCTGCCCCTTCCGCGTCCACGACGGCCACGTCCTCTAAGTTCATTCTAACTATCGCGCTTTAATCTGATTAGGAGATTTTTATGAATTAGTAACTGTTTCACTTGGTTACTCGCGAAGAAATTTTATGAAAAGAGTTTAATAGAAATTCTTTCGATCAATCAAAGTTTTAAGTCTTCTATCCTAGTTTACACAGAAAAGTACATCCATCCCTAATACCTTTCATACCTATGCACTCTTCGGGCATTTCTGTCCGTTTCTATCCCAGGGGTATTTTCGTCATTTTCCTATAGGGTATTTTTGTAATAAACCGAAGAAATTTTGAAAACTTTAGTAAATCAAAACATTTTGTAATTTCTAAAACTGAGGTGTATTTTCGAGAATTTCTCAATTTGAAGATATGACAGAATTTTGAAAACCAGGGGTATTTTTGTAATTTTGTCAATCAGGGGTAATTTTGTAAATTTTCAAGTCAGGGTATTATTTTGAATACAAAATTTTTGAGTACTTTTGTAAAATAAAAATTTAATCAAAACCGGGGTAATACGGTAATTTTAGAAACCAAGGGCATTTTCGTACTAGAGGCATTTCGGTAATTTTGGTAAGTTGAAGAATATTTTTGAAAATTTTCCAAAAGTAAATTTTTGCTGTTATTGAAAGGAGTATTGTAACGATTTTTAAAACTTAGAGCTTTCATAAAACAGGGTTAATCCCTTTCGGGTTTTATTTAATGTGTTTAGCCTATGACCGAGTCCACTTGGTTAGGGTGAACCGGAGCTACGCACCAGGTAGGATTCCTGCGAAGAGGAGGTGAGTCACGAGGACTGCTTAAGTACCAAGCTCTTCCGGATCCAATCCTAGACATGCGCACTAAGGTTACCACACCCTGACTCGGCGACTTGGTCACAGGTTGGTTTAATTAGGCCATTAAAATCTTATGAGTTTTGTTGGTGTGGACTAGTCCTAAGGTTCAACACCTATCACACTAACTACGTTCCCTACCTACCCTTCTACAATAATAATCCATACAAAAAGTTAGAGGTACTTACCTGGGCGGATCGGTGCTGGAGACTCGGTGCCATGCTTATTCAAAACCAAATATTTCAAAAAGGCCTACCAAAAACATTTTGGGCCTTGGGCACCCACAACCGAGCTTTGAACCTGGCTCTGATACCAATTTGTAACACCCCAAACCCGACCCAAACATTATGACCGAATTTGGTATGCTACAGAGAAAACATTTTTTTGAAAATCCCTTTAAGCTGATTTAAATTTTTGATAAAAGATATTGTCTTGTTTTAAAAATTTTGAGGTGTATGAAGAAAATATTACTTAGTGTTGTTTAAAAATATATTAGGTCAGGTTGTTACAGGTTCAAGTGTACACGATGGCACAATAAAACATTTTGCGTATTAATTTGAGAAAACATGTGTACTCATTTTAATATCATGAAGTAGTTTAAGCAAATTATCAAAACATGTAAAATAATCCAAGTGCAATATTAGGAGGCCTTATTACAACTTAAATAAAATAAACCCATAATAAAATAAAAATAGTTCAAAATCCACCTAGTCCACATTTTCATTGCATGGCCACCTCGAGTCCATCCGGCTCCTTATTCGCAGCTACGAGTCACCTGAAAATGTTAAAGGAAAAAGGTGAGTCATCAAGACCCAATGTGTAACCCTTTTTCCCGGTTTAATGTAACATCATACACAAATCATAATTAATTTACTATGCACAAGTTTAATATGCACCCAACCTAGCCATCCAAACACCTTTCTCTACCCCGTGTGGTACCAAACCACTGGTGGTGCCAAACCACTGGTGACGTATAGTCACGAAATCCGTCATATTGTGGTGCCAAACCACTGGTGACCCGAAGTCACAAATCAAATGATGGGGCCAACCCATCGTGTGATACCAAATCACTGGCGTCAATCCCATATCTCAAAGTGGGGCCAACCCACGGTGGTGCTAAGCCACAGGGACGAGACGCTATGAGGTGCCAAACCTCTGGAGGTGCCAAACCTCTGTACGTAGTCACCATGTGGTACCAAACCACTGGTGTCCGTCGACACGAATATCACTGCCCCCTCCTCTCAGCAACCCACTCAATCAATTATATAACAGAGTTTATGCCAACATATATATATATTTAAATCACATATATCAATATGCCATGCTTCCCAAAAGCATCAATAGAAAACTCATACTGTCAGGAACTTACCTGAATCATCGCTTATACCGTTATGGTATTAAATCCAGCTACATGAACCAGATTTAGCATACACAAATATTTAGCACAGTTTATTAATCATAAAGTGTGTATACCTACACACCTGAAATTAATGAAAGCCTTAAATCCCGAAGAACCAAATTGGCTACCCACAATATCCTTGTCCTATATTCGGCCAAACACAAGATTAGTGCCATGCCTATTCGGCCAAACCAAAAATTAATTGCAAAGGGTTCCTTGTGAACCCGAAACCTTACCCAAATGCCTTTGAATACTAGCCACCACACTCCAAGCGCTTTTGCTTCCCTTAAATCGGCAATCACATGTTAATAGCCTTCGGCTTAAACAAATACTAAAGAGATTAAACTACTAAACACATTCTTACCACCACTTACCAACCAATCAATCAAAGGTGACGGCTTCACTAGATTGCTTCCAACACTTCGAAGGCCCTACAACAAAACCGATTCCAAATCAGTCGATTCACACTTGCAATCCAATACGGAAATCGGCTCTTACCCCTTTAGAAGTCGACAAGAACAAGAGAACCAAGAAAAGGCATTCGGCCTTGGACACTCACCTTAGAATCGATTGGAGGAAAAAGTAGAAGAGGCACCCTTGCTAAAATATTCGGCCAAGGCTACACAAAATAGGAGAAGAGAGTTTCAGCACACCCAAAGGACTATATTCGGCTAATTAAGAAAATATTGAGAAGAAAGGGAAATAGGGGCTTCGGTTTTGAGAAGAAAGAAAAGAAATAGATGGAAGATGATGGTGTAGGAGATTCGGCCAAAGTCTAGAAAAAGAAAGAATGGTTTTTGGTTTTGATAAAGGTTGAAAAGAGAGTGAAAAAGAATTGATCAAAGAAGAAAAAGAGGAATGGGGAGAGAAATGAGATTCGGTCAACATTATTTTTTACCAAAGAAGAAAATGCACAAAATAAAAAAATGTGCACAAAATAAAAAAATGTAGTTTGGTTCAAAGGACAAATGAAAGAAAGAAAGTGGTATTTATTTCAAACAAAAATGAAGCTAACATCAAAAGAAATTTTGCACCAAAAGTACCCTAGACATTCGGCCAAAGGTGAGAGTTTTTGGAGAGGGAAAACAAAATGTAAAAGATGTTCAAAAGAAGGAATTGGCCAACTATTTACCCCCCCCAAACCACCTAACAACAATCGGCCATCCCCCTTTCCCACACATGCCGTCCACATTCAACCACTAAAGGCCTAGGAAAACTTTCCAAAACATCCACCACCCTTCATGCCTTTGTCCCCTCATCATACCATAAACTCAAGATTCTTATCCCCAATATCAAGCTTTCCTTAAACATATATTCAACTTACCAAAATAAATAGTCCAACCTATCATAAATAAGTTGACCGTCTATCAATGCTAGATCACAAAAATAAACCTTCAAAATGCTAAACATGCTACTCGAACCTCTAACCTCAAGCCACCTTTCAAGCTCCTTAACCAACTTGCCACTTACTCT